>ML815841.1:51018-113745 GCA_009831015.1 Picea engelmannii | reverse complement strand
TTATAGCATCCTTTCTAATTACATAAATTATATTGCAAGAATGAGAAGCCTCCCAACTAATTAAAAGGTCAACGAATTTACATACATTTCCCTATATTGGGCAGGTAGGTTGGATAGAGAACACCAAGAATAAACGATTCACATAGAAAATGTGTAAGATCAAGAGGATCAAGAAAGAAGAGAGAAGAAAGATAATAAGATGGGGGACAGGAAGGAAGAAGATCTTGCAAAATCCAGGAAAACTAGTCGAGCTTGAGGGGGAGCCAACTCATTATGAGTTGGCAATAAAATCGGAGAAAAAGGAATCTAAAGATGAAAAATAAAAGTGAAGTCTAGAGGTTCAAAGGTCAGAGACAGAAGTTTGAGCAAAGTTGAGAAGTGAGAACAACGACATTAGCAATGACAGAAGCGAAAGAAAAGAGGAATTGTTTTGATTGTAGGATATTTTGTGTAAAGAATCAATGAATGTAAGAAAAGGAATATATATTGAACATCTTTTGTAGCGCAGAGCGCAACCAGAATGCCTTAAATGTAATAAAGAAGCAAGTATTTTGTGGATGTAGCCTAGGAGGGGGTGAACCATAGTAACTCTATGTCGAATTATGTTGTTGAATGATTATTGATGTTTGTAATACGTTAATTCATATCTATATGATGTTAATTCCTTCTTTTACTATGACAAATGCTTATCTTTATTGATAATTTTAATAGATTCATGCACAATAACGTTAATTGTATGTTTAACTTCTAATTTATAAGAATATAGATTTATATACATAAATATTTACATAACGAGGTCAGGTTAACTAGGATCTAGTGCATAAAAGGGTCTTGTATATATGATAGAGCATGTCTCCCTTCTTTCTGTCACCGCTATAGAAGCTTGGTTCCTGCAGTCCGTGTAAGGATACCTCGGGTGAGACTTCACATGCTTGCAGGTGATGCCGAAAGGGATGGTATTTGTATGGTTTTGTTTGGACTAATTACCTTGAACCCAGGGTCCTGAACCTTCCCATGTGCATGTTCCAACAAATGGTTTCGTTGCATGTACATGCAGCTATCCAAAAACTATACAAGGCAGTCCTGGAGGTACCGATGGTGATAGAGGCCAAGGTTGAAGAAAAAGTAGGAAAGAATAGCGATGATATCCAGGGCCTTCACAAGAATATCACATCATTGGAAGTGAGCACAACACCGACAACACCATTGGAAGAAAGAGCGCAAATGGAAAGAACTGCGTAGACAATGGTGGTGAATATTAAAATCTTGTAACATGAGTGTATCAAGATATGTGAATAAGGCATACACATGTGGACAGAGATGACGAACACCCCATAGCTGAAAGTGTTGGATGAGAATATAAGGGTTACACAAGAACAAGAGATTCAGGCCATAGAGCATGCAAATACTGTCCCACCAACCGAAAGAATGAAAAAACTGCTAGCTAACAGGAAACTACACCTTGCAGTGGAACAACTGAAAGAAGAAAAATGAAAGATCACACAGGAGTTATGACCACGATAGGACGAGGCATTAGGGGTACTAGAGGAAGTAGCTATCGTGCAAACCAACACAACATTAGTCGCGCAGGACATCGAGGCCAAATTAAATAACTTGACAGTGCAGACAATGGAAGAAATTGTGAACAAGGAGGCTAAAGTCATAGAAACAGTACAAACAACAAAAGAGAGCCCCAGAAAGTAATTGAGGCATGGAAGAGCAGGACACAACAAGCCTAAGTGGCTCAGGATGAGCCACAGGTGAGTGTTGGGGGCCTGTTGGGCATGTAGGTTGGATAGAGAACACCGAGAATAAATGATGCAAAGAGAAAAGGCATAGGATCAAGAGGACCAAGAAAGAAGAGAGAATAAATAGAAGAAGATGAAAGACATGAAGGAGCAAGATCTCGGAAAATCCAAGAAAATTGGTTGAGCATGAGTGGGAGCCAACTCATTATGAGCTCGAAAGAAAACCCGAGAAAAAGGAACCTAAAGATTAAAAATAAAAGCGAAGTCCAGAGGTTCAGAGGTGAGAGACAAAAGTTTGAGCGAATTTGAGAAGCGAGAGCAGTGACAATAATAGAGATAGAAGCAGAAGCAGAGAGAAATTGTTGTGATTTTAGGATATTTTGTGTAAAGAATCCATGAATGTAAGCAGATGAATGTATATTGAACATCTATTGTAGTGCAACGTGCAACCAGAATGCCTTAAATATAATAAAGAAGCAAATATTTTGTGGACCTAACCCAAGAGGGGGTGAACCATGGTAACTGTGTGTCAAATTATGTTGTCTAATGGTTATTGATGTTTGTAATACGTTAATTCATATATGTATGATGTTAATTCCCACTTTTAATATGACAAATGCTTATCTTTATTGATAATGTTGATATATTCATGCGCAGTAACGTTAATTGTATGTTTAATTGCTAACTGATAAGAATATAGACTGATGTGCATAAAGATTTATGAAACAAGGTCATGATTAAATAGGATTTAGCGTGTTAAAGGGTCTTGTAGATATGACAGAGTGTGTCTCCCTTCTTTCCCTCACCACTATAGAAGCTTGGTTCCTGCAGTCTCCATAAGGATACTTCAGGTGAGACTTCGCTTGCTTTTAGGTGATTTTGAAAGGGCCAGTATCTATAAGTTTTTTTTGGACTAATTACCTTGAACCCAGAGTCTTGAACCTTCCCGTGTGTGTGCGCCAACACCCTGGTAAAGTTATCACACTCTCAATATGAGATAAATTCAACACATACAATTGAAATGTTGTATGGATGTATGATGCCAAAGTGTTGAGATAAATTCAACACATACAATTGAAATTTTGTATGGATGTATGATGCCAAAGTGTTTGAACACATACAATTGAATTTTTTTTGTGATGTATGGTGCCAAGTGTTTGAACAAATATAATTGAACTATTGCATAGATGTATGGCACAAGTGTTTGAATGAATATGAAACCTATAACCAATATGAAATTGATCGTCATGATGAGTTAGGTATATGGACAATTGAGATCAATCAAACTCTAGACTACTAAGCCATTCACATAATAAAATTCATGCCAATGTAATTAAAGGGAATTCAATTAAATGTATAAAATTTTATAAAATGTAAACATTAACACAACTCCCAACACAAGTAAGGAAATTTTGTTTAGACTAATTTGAAACCATCATAAAATTTTCCAAAGAGGTTTAAATTTTCCCAAAAAGGTTATATTAAATTAAAAATAAAAATAAAAACAAATATTTTAAACCCAAATAAAGACTATTTTCTTTATTTTTATTTTTTTTTATTAAAGAGAGATTTTATTGTATGATAAAATCACACCTTTTAATTTTCTAAGTAGTTATTTCTTTTTAAACATGGGAAAGTTGTTGTGTACTATTTTAAACATGGGAGAGTTGTTGTGTAACATTTCAAATGGAATTTTCCATAGCCAAAGAAGTGTTAGGAAATAGACATCCATACTTAATCAATTAGGAAAGAGAAGATATTTGAGAAGATATCTAAACAGTTTGGATCTATAAGACTTTCTAGCATTAAGATAAGACATATTTAAACAATAAAATAAATTGCAACCATGGTACACAGATATCTTACCTTGGATACTCAAACGGGAAAACCAATATTCCTTGAGCATCTTTCTCTTTGTTGTCTTATTCGTTCAACGAATAAAGAGTTACATGGATAAACTGTGTTTACATCTAATACATAAATTCCATCATACTCTCATGCTTTGCAAAAGAACAATGCTATAGCCAATTTAGTTTGCATCTACATGACTATAAAATTTCATCTAAAGATTAGTTTTTATAGTATTACAACACACCTTATTTACAAGATTTACAACATGTAAAACCCTAAACCATGACACCCAAAAATGGTTATAGATCTACATAGATTATTTGTTTCAATCCCACAAATCTTGCAGGGATCTTGTTATAATTGACTTTAGTTGGTTTGCAAGTCGACTACTAGTAGACATCTAGATGGTATTCGATCAGTTTCCACTCAAAATCTTGTCAATTGATCTTTCTCTTTCTAGTCGATCACTTCAACTTAAACTTCCTATTCAACCAATTCAACTTCAACATAACCATCACATCAACTTAACTTGTCAGTTAACTTATCTCCTAGTCAATCCACCTCGACTAAATAGTCAGATGATTATCCTTTCACTACAAAGAATATAACAATCCAACATTCTCCCACTTGTTGTATTATTTATTGATAGACGAGAACATGAATATATGTTCACTGATCTAGGGAACCAATGCTCATTTCCTTTCTACACCAAGAGAACTTCACTAAACTCACAGAATTGGTCAAAGAGTCTACTATGTTTACCAACATGTCTACTTTCTCTAGAAACACATTTTTTCCTTCCAGCATGCCTCTCACAAAATGGTATTGTACATCAATATGCTTCACCCTAGAATGATACATTGGGTTCTTTTCCAGAAATATTGTGCGTTTACTATCGTAATTTATCTTCATAGCTCTTTTCTCAAAACCAATCCCTAAACATAGTTGATGTAGCCATATTGATTCTTTGCTTCCATGAGTAGCTGTCAAGTATTCATATTTTGTTGTCGAAAAGGATATGACCACCTCTCTCTTACTCATTGAGCTTATTGCTCCAATGAACATATTGAACACATATCCATTGGTCGACCCTTGTTGAACCATATCTCTAGCCCAGTCATCATTGACAAATCCATGTACATTTACTTCATTGTCATGTTTAGGATTCCCTTGGTAGAATATAGCATAGTATTTTGTGCCACACAAATACATGAACACTCTCTTTATATCTATCTAGTGCTCTTTACTAGGTATCGACATGTATCTACTCAACACTCCCACTACATGAGCAATGTCTCGTCAAGTGCGAGACATGTAATACATTATACTACCAACAACACTTGTATAGTGAACATGTTCCATGTCCTCTATTTCTTCCCGTGTCTTTGGACACTAGTCAATAGTTGTATTTTCTCCTAAAGGAATTGACATCTTGAGTGGTTTAAAATATTGCATGTTGAAACACTTCAAAATTGTTTCAATGTACATCCTATGATTCAACCAAATATTTCTAACTACCCTATCTCTCTTGATATCCATTCCCAAAATGAATTTTGTTGCACCAAGATCCTTCATGTCGAACTTGGAGGACAATTGCATCTTCACCTTCTTTATTGCAGCCATGTTATTCCCAATCAAAAACATGTCATCGATATAAAATGCTACATATATGAAACACCAACCTTCTTCCCTAGAATACATATAGTGATCAACCTTGCTTCTCATAAATCTGATACTAATAATGTAGGTATCAAACTTCTATTACCACATCCTTGGTGATTTTTTTAGAGTATAAAGGGATCTTTTCAATTTTCACACTATCTCTTTATTTCCCTTTACTACACATCCTTCAGGATATTTCATGTAGATTTCTTCTTCCAAGTCCCCATGTATGAATGTTGTCTTCACATATCAAGATCAAATTTTGTAGCCATAGGTATTGTTACTCTAATGGAAGTTAATTTTGCAATAGGGGAAAAAATTTCACCGAAGTTGACTCCCTCTACTTGGGAATACCCTTTTGCTACTAGTAAATATTTTAATTTCTCAACTTGTCCTACGACATTCAACTTTTTCTTGAATACCTACTTTCTACCAACAACTTTTATTCCATTAGGTAATTCAAACAAATCCCGTGTCCCATTTTTGTACAAGGATTCCATTTCTTTGACCATGGCATCCTTCCAAAGTTTACCCTCTGTCCAATCGACCACCTCCTTGACCAAATTGGTTTCCTCATCAATGGCAGATAACACAAATGGAGAATGAAAATTGGGTGGACTATACATTTTAGCTAGTTTTCTTAATCATTTATATATATTTACAATCATAATCAGATGTTCCACCTCTTCATCTAATTCATTTGACTTATTTGAAACATCTTCTTCGTTCCTCACCTCAAAAAACATCTTCTTTGGTTCTTTCTTTGTTTCAAACCCTTTAGACTTGGAAGTTCCATCAAATTCCTCGAAGACCACAACATCTTAACTGCACATTGTTTTCCTTGATGTAGGACCTAAGATCTTATATCCTTTCATTTTGTCCTTGTACACATTGAAAATACACTTGAATTCCCTCGTATCCAGCTTGTTCCTCCCAAGATCTTATATCCTTTCATTATGTCCTTGTACCCAATTAAAATACACTTGAATTCCCTCGTATCCAACTTGTTGGACTCTTTTCCTTGGGAACATGCACAAATGCATCACAACCAAATACTTTGATATGTGAAAGTGAAGTATTCTTACCAAACCATACCTCATATGGAGTTGATTCGACTAACTCTAATGAATGAGACCTATTTACCAAGTATTTTTTAGTGTCGATTTCCTTTGCCCAGAATTTGTTTGTGAGCACTGCTCCACTTAGCATGCTCCTTGCCTTGTCCATCAATGTATTGTTGATAATATCAACGAATCCATTTTGTTGTGAGGTGTATGGTGTGGTATTTTTCCATTCTATGCCACACTACTTGCAGAACAAATCAAATTCCTTTCAATAGAATTCACCATCATTGCCAGTTCTCAATACATTGATCTTCTTTCATATCTGGTTTTCCACAAGAGATTCAAACTCTTTGAATTTCTCGAAAACCTCTAATTTATTCCTTCAAAAATATACCCATGTCTTCCTAGAAAATTCATATATGAAGGAAACATAATATAGAGATCCACCAAGTGAAGGGACTGGTATAGTCCCAAACACATCACTATGTATCAATTCTAGAATAGCTTTTTCCCTTGTCGCTCTAGAACTTAACCCGATTTTGTTTTCCATATATGAAATGTTAACAAAAATTGAGTTCCATATCACAATCAAGAAAACCTTCAAGCATAGGTTTTTTGTGCATGGCTCGAAGTCCTTTTTTTTCCAATCTGTCTCATCCTTTGGTGCCATAAGATGGTCAGGTCGAAATTTCAAAGAATAATCAAGTCAATTTATATCGTCTTAGCCTGAGTTGACTTGATTCGAGTCAAAGTCGAGTCTGCTTCAAGAAAAAAAGTATTATTACATCCAGCTGAATCGACATCCCCTAAAAACTTGTATATTATTCCAATCTAAACTCCTTTCATTAAGACCATCACACCCCTTCCGATTTTGCACATATACATATGAAATAGAGTGTGCACACCTACATCACTCATATTGTTGATAGATATCAAGTTTCTTTCCAAAATCGAAATATGCAGTATGCCTAGAAGGTTTCTACTCCTCCCATCCTCTAGTGTCAATTAGACTCTTTTTTGTCGAACAATTTTTGTTGTTGATTCATCCCCCAAGAACACATCTCCCCCTTCATATATCTCATATTTGTAGACCCATTATCTTTGAGGTGTCATATGAAAGGATGCTCCTAAGTAGACCAACCAAACATATTGATTCGACTATATAACGGTCGATTCTAGATACACATAGACTCCTTTATCCAAAGTAGTATTTCTGTAAGTGGAATGATTCTCATATGATCTTATACTGACTTCTGTCACCTTCGAATTAATCCAATGCTCATTCCCATGTGTCGATATGTATCTACTCAATACTCCCACTACATGAGCAATGTCTAGTCAAGTGCGAGCCATGGCATACATTATACTACCAACAATACTTGCATAGGTAACATGTGCCATGTCCTCTATTTATTAATCTGTCTTTGGACACTACTTAGTAGTTATTTTTTCTCCTACGGGAATTGGCACCTTGACTGGTTTAAAATATTGCATATTGAAACACTTCAAAATTGTTTCAATGTACTTCCAATGATTCAACCAAATCTTTCTAATTGCCCAATCTCTTTTGATATGTATTCCTAAAATTAATTTTGTTGAATCGAGATCCTTCATGTCAAACTTGGAGGACAACTACATCTTCACCTCCTTTATTTTTCCCATGTTATTTCCAACCAACAACATGTCATCGACATACAATGTTACATATATGAAACACCCACATTATTCCTTGAAATATATACAGTGATCTACCTTGCTTTTCACAAATCCCAAACTAAATATGTAGGTATAAAACTTCTAGTACCACATCCCTAGTGATTTTTTTAGAGCGTAAAGGGATATTTTCAATTTTCACACTATATCTTTCTTTCCCTTTAATACAAATACTTTAGGATATTTCATGTAGATTTCTTCTTCTAGGTCCCCATGTAGGAATGTTTTCTTCACATCCATTTTCTCTATCTCAATATCAAATGATGTAGCCATATATATTATTACTCTAATGAAAGTTAATTTTGCAACACGGGAAAAAATATCACTGAATTCGACTCCCTCGACTTGGGAATACCCTTTCGCTACCAATCAAGCTTTGAATTTCTCAACTTTTCTTGATACATTCAACTTTTTATTGAATACCCACTTGCTACAGACAATTTTTCTCCCATTAGGTAATTCAACCAAATCCCATGTCCCATTTTTGTACAAGGATTCCATTTCTTTGACCATGGTGTCCTTCCAAAGTTTACCCTCTGTCAAATCGACCACATCCTTGACCAAATTGGGCTCCTCGTTAGTGGAAAATAACACAAATGAAGAAGGAAAATTGGGTGGATTATACCTTTAAACTATTTTTCTTACTCATTTAGATCTCTTTACAATCATAATCACCTGTTACACCTCTTCATTTGATTTAATAGACTAATTTGAAACATCTTCTTCATTCCTCAGTTCAAACAATATCTTCTTTGGTTCTTTCTTTGTTTGAACCTCTTTAGACTTGGTAGTTACATCAACTTCCCTAGTACCACATCTTAATTGTACGATGTTTTCCATGATGCAGGACCTCAGTTCTTATATCCTTTCATTCCATCCTTGTACCCAATGAAAATACACTTGACTTCCTTCGTATCCATCTTATTCCTCTATTCCTTGGGAACTTGCACAAATGCATCACAACTAAATGCTTTGATATGTGAATGTGAAGGATTCTTATCAAACAATACCTCATGTGGAGTTGAGTTTACTAACGCTAATGAAGGAGACCTATTTACCAAGTATTTTTTAGTGTCGATTTCCTCTGCCCAGAATTCGTGTGTGAGTCCTACACCACTTAACATGCTCCTTGCCTTGTCCATCGATGTCTTGTTCATTCTCTCAACGAATCCATTTTATTGTGGCGTATATGGTGTGGTATTTTGCAATTGTATGCCACACTACTTGTAGAATAATTTAAATTCCTTTTGATATAATTCACCACCATTGTCAGTTCTCAGTACCTTGATCTTCTTATCTGTCTAGTTTTCCACAAGAGATTTAAACTCTTTGAATTTATCGAAAAACTATAATTTATTCCTTAGGAAATATACCCATGTCTTCCTGGAAAATTAATCTATGAAGGAAACATAATATATGGATCCACCAAGTGAAGGGACTGGCATAGGACCGAACACATAAATATGTATCAATTCTGTTAGATTACTGAGAGTGGGGGTGAATCAATAATGAGCAATTTTTACCACTTTTAACCACAATTTATATTCCTTTAACTTATTCAACCTTGTTCATCAGTTCATCATCAATATATTAATGTATTATAAACATTAACATCCATCGATGCATAAGAAACAATAATAAACACATCCACACAATACATAATACACCAATATTTACATGGAAACCCAATGCAGGAGAAAACCACTGAATTCTTTTCTTATATGTCAAAGAATTACATTCAAGGAAGCACCAACTTCCAATTCTTCAGCTCCAACCCCCTAGTTTCTCAGGCTCCAACCTGAAGGAAGCTCCAACTCCCTAATTCTCTGGCTCCAGCTGGAAGGAGGATTCAATTGCTTGGGTTCTTCGATTACAAATAGAAGGTGGATACAACCACCTAGTTCTCAGGCTCCAACCTGAAGGAAGCTCCAACTCCCTGATTCTCTGGCACCAACCAAAAGGAGGATAAAACCCCCTTTCCTTGCCTTGTCCTGTCACCCTAAAATATAATTTCTAAATGTAGACAACCTGTCACTATCATTGAATCAACCACTGCCACTATCAACCTGTCATTGTCAACCTGTATCAATGACCTGTACCAATCAAATTGCACCAAACAACCTGCAACAACATGTACCAACAACTTGTATTAGAAACTTGTACCAATAACCTGTAACAACATGTACCATGCATTAACCATGCATCAAACTATACCTCAACATGTACCATCAACAAGTGCATCAACCATGCAACAAAATTGTACAAATAACCTATCAATACAACCTATCCAAACAACCTGTCACAACAACCTGTCTCATCAGCCTCATCAACCAAATAAGATCTACTCACCAAGATCAATCACCAAGACAACTCTCAACCATATGCTTAATATCACCAAGATGTGCATCAACCAAGATTACTCACAAACATCAACAATATGTACCAAGATCAAGATGTTATTTTAATATTATACCAAGTCATGTATACCACATCATACATAAACCATGTGTCAACAATACTACTAGAATGTATCAATCGTTTATCAACTATATATCAAACTATGACTCATCAAGTCGTACCAACATTACCATATCATACACCTCATGTATGTGCTAACTCATGAACTATATGTCTCAACATGTACCCAACATTTACCCCAACCATATACCAAAGACATATGCCAATATAACAAACAATAGTTCTCTATCAATACATCGCAATATCCATAGGTCAAATACCCCACACCCTCACATAAAACCATGTGACAAACCTCACTATTGTGTAGCTTCAAGTGTGTACCAATCATATATCAAGATCACTAACAAAATCCTTTCACAATGTACCATAAGATATACCAATAAAACTTAGACATGCACCAACAATATACTTCAACAAATATGCCTCAAAACCATTCACTACAGCAAGTACTATACAATCAATAGTGCCTCTAAAGATGTACCAAGGATGCACATCAATAGATCAAGAATATGCCTCTAGCTAGTATCACATTACCATTATTTTCCTCATAACCAAAGTCCCATAACATCACTAAGAAAGAAGTCAACATAACCAACAATATACCCTAACATAAATGACTTAATCCACACACTAGGGTTTATACCATGCACTTATGATATGCCTCAAGATTATACTTCAAAAATAAACCATGTACCATCATCATACACTCTTCAAAACAATCATATATTCATACATGTAGCTTTATGACTAACCTGGAACATCAGAGCTCAATTATCCATACCTTTCTCAACTTCTATTGCATGTTACCAGCCTTTTCCCAAACTTATCAGTGCCTTGATTTTTGCACACTAGTTGACATGCGAGGATGCCTCGCTTGACACCTAGAGGCTGACATGCAAGGACCTCAGTAATTATGGTTTTTTAGAAACCCTTTCCTTCTGCAGCTCCGAACATTTACCGTCTAACTTTCTTCGCTTCCTCAACTTCACGCAACCTCATATTTGTCAATTATACCTGTCAATAACCTTTCACAATATATATATATTCAACTAAGTTCAATAGGTGATAATAGGAGTCCCTTGCTCTCTTATTTATATGTTTCCAAGTGCCTTCCTCTAGAAGTTTCCTTGTAACTGTTTTACCCCTTTTCCACCTTCTAGGGTTAACCACTTTCTTGTTGCAACCAACTATTCCTTAATTAGTCAATAGATAACTCATTTACCCTTCTTGTTGCAACCACTTCATTATTTAATTCATTTATTTTACAACCACTTTGACTAGGAAATCTTCTTTATGACTTTCTAGAAGCTTTTGACTTCTTGTTGACCTTCTAGGGGCTTCTAGATTACTCTAAAGGGTTCTCCAACTTCTCAAGGCCATATCTACCTAACCGTGAGGAGCTATGTGGTGTTCCACATATCAACGAAAACAACACAATGTGTATTATTCATCCATGGTAGTCTCATATGAAAATTCATTGATCTTCATGTCCATATTCCTCAATTACTTTCAGGTTCCTTAACCACACCTCTGGGACTACCAAAATTTTCTATCAGACTTACTCAAGGGTTGACATCAATATATAAGGGTTGAAATCAATCTATAATATCACTCTCCAAGGCTTGAAATCAATGAAAACCAAGTATCCAAACCATTTTTCCATCAATCTAAACTAACTATCCAACAAATTCCAGAATCCTTTTTTCCCTTATCCCTCCAGATGGGAACTTAAGCCAATTTTGTTTTTCATAAATGAAATGCTCACAAAAATTGACTTACATATTACAATAAGGAAAACCTTTAGCCATAACTTTGTTTTTCATGGCTCAAAGTCCTTTTTTTCCAATGTGTCCCATCCTCTAGTGCCATAACATGGTCGGGTTGAATTGACAAAGAACAATCAAGTTAGTTTGTATCGTATTAGCCCGATTTGATTTGAGTTGAGTTGAATTCGATTCAACTTTGGGAACACCAATGTTGTTGCATCTAGTTGAGTCGACATTCCCTAACAACTTGCATATGATTTAGATCTAAACTCCTTTCATTAATACCAGCGTACCCTTGACCATCTTTCATTTATCCTTATGAAATAGAGTGTGCACACCTACATCACTCATCTTGCTGATAGATATCAGGTTTTTTTCCACACTCAAAATATGTAGTACACCTAGAACGATTCTACTCCTCCTGTCCTCTAGTGTCAATCATAATATTCCCCATCCAACAATTTTTGTTGTCAATTGATCCCCCAAGAACACATATCCCCCTTCATATCTCTCATATTCACATAACCATTCTTTTTGAGGTTTCATATGAAAGGATGCTCCTAATTAGACCAACCAAACATCTTGATTCAACTGTGTATTGGTCGATGCCAGACACACATCACCTCCTTTATCCAAAGTAGTCTTTCTATAAGTGTACTACTTCTTATCAGATCCTATACTGATTTATGTCACCTTCAAATTGTAGTCTCTTGTACTGCCCATATTTACCTCATTTCCAACATTTTCTCATCAATTTAACTGGGGATTTAGATCTACCGTTCAACTTAGACTTTCTACTAGATATTTTTCCTTTATCCTTGTCAACTAGTTGACCTCTCACCATCAAGAAATATTTGGTTGATCCTTCCATATTCTTCCATCTCATTTATTCTAACAATAGAGATGAAACCATTTCTTCTAGCACTAGTGTGGTAGAATTACTCCCAATATCCATGACTAATCTATCCCAAGAGTCTAGCATAAAAGATAATAGGCTAATACATTTCTCCTCCTCAATGATTTTAATGTCCATAGACAATAAATAGCTTATTACAATATTTCATGCATTCATATGCTCTATTACTGATCTACCTTCACTCATCCTTAGGAGATACAATTTATTCCAAAGGAATAACTTGTTTACTAGGGATTTCAAATGGTACAAGCTTCCCAACTTGCCCATAGTTTCTTGGCCGAGTCTTCACCCGAGACATTTAGCAATACCAAATCTGCAAGATAGAGTCATATCGTACTACTTACCCTTATTTCAAGTTTCTCCCATTCTTCCCCTGACATACCCATTAGAATGGTTCTTGGGAATACCACTACTCATTGTTCTCAATCTGCAAGGAGGTCTTCAATTTTAAGCTTCCAAAGCTCAAAATTTTAGCCATTGAATTTTTTGATCTCTATCATTGAACTAGTTTCCATTCTTTCAAGCATAACTTTAAATATCTCTAACTTACAACCCTCACTGGACCTAGGTTTAGCTCAAATCCGATATTTTCTTAGCCTTGATTTGATACAACTTGTATAGAGAAATAGATACTCTCTAATACCAAAAGTATTAGAACTTCTCAACTTGGCTCTAATACCACATGTTAGGAAATATACATCCAAATTAAACCAACTAGGAAAGAGAAGACAATTTTTAAAAATAAAATAAATGACAACCACACTACATAGAGATTTTACCTTGGAAATCCAAGCGAGAAAAACATCATTCCTTGAATGTCTTGCTCCTTATTCTCTTATTAATTCACTGAATAAAGAGTTAGATGGCTAACCTTGATCTACAACTAAGAAACAACCGCCATCATACTCTCTTGGTTTACACAAGAACAACCCTGCATCCAATTCGGTTTGCATCTACATGACCATCAACTTTCATCTAAATAATATCTTTTACATTATTACTAATTTCCTTATTTAGAGGATTTACAACATGAAAAACCCAAAATTTTGGTGCCCAAAAATGGTTACATATCCACATAGATGATTGGTTGTAATCCCACAAAACTTAGGATTTTTTTACAGTTGAATTCAATTGCTTTACCAATCGAATACGAGTTGACCTTTAGTCGGTATTCAATTAGTTTCCACTTGACTTCTTGTTGGATGACCTTTCAACTTCACGTCGATCCCTTCGATTTCGAATTATCGATCGATGACCTGAACCTCAATGTAACCATCAACTCGACCTAACTGGTCGGTCAACTTATATCCTAGTGAATCCACCTCGAGTAGACAATCGAATTATTTTTCTTTCACTACAAAGAATATAACAAACCAACAAGAGGAAACTTAGAACTTTATTGGATATAGAACAAGTAGAAGGTAGATTGCGGAACCTTTTTCCTTTTAAGGCTATTGATTTGTAGGAAGGATTTAAGTATTTGGGTTTCATTCTCAATCCCAATGGCTATGGGAAGAGATATTGAGGTGGTTATTAAGAAGGATAGAAATAAGGATCCTACACTAGTGCAATAGATGACTCTCTAGAGCAGGAATACTAACCTTGGTGAAGGAAATTTTGGAGACTATTCCAATGTACTAGGACTCAGTGGATTTTATCCAATAGATGACTCTCTAGAAGGGGCATACTAACTGTTGTTCCTCAGGTTGTTTCTTAGGAAAGAAACATTGTCAAGGCACACTATGGAGGAAAATATGTTCCCCGGGCTAAGATTACTGAAATATTTTAGTAGCAAAAGGGGGTAACCCTCAATATGTGATTTTTTAAAGATTTTCTCTTCAAGAAATTAATGAATATGTTTTCATATTATAAAACATATATATTGTTAAAAAACGGCAACTTAAAAGAAAACAAAGTTTGAACTTTATGGGATAAATGAAATTTAACCTGAAATCATATACATGAAGGACACCATATTACTATATGGTAAGATTTTAAAACGAGTTTAACAAGTTTAACAAAGAAACATAAGAAATGATAATTATTAATTGACTGTATCTTAGAAAGAAAGGAATAACTCATTCCTCAGAATTAAAACAAAAACAATTTTAAGAAAATATCTTAATTAATATTCAAAATACTTTCATGTTAGTGATAATACAATAGTAAACATTGTAAAACAAAATCACGAAAGGAAATAAATTGAAAATATCATAAAATATTTCAAACACATAAATTTATAGTACTCAACAAGTGATGCACTTTATAAACTTCAACTGTTTGAATTATAAACCATTATGATAAAACTTTCTGGGAATTAGTGTCAAGAACCCTTTCTCAAAGTCTCAATGAAGAGGCCTCTAAGAATAAGTTTTTGAAATCATTCACTACATCATGAACTGCCCAACTTCTATGTTGAGCTATTAATATCAATTTATGCTTGACATTTACATGGCCGACTATCATGATGAAAGCTTACCTATATTTGATGCCTAATAGGATTAAATCCCGAATTGTTTTATTGTTGACGATCTATTTGTATTTTTTCCTTCCCAGCTATGATAACATATTTTTTCTCAATCAACCCATTCCAACTGTTGTAACATTAAATTACCCCACGCAAAATTTGTCAATTTCTCATCACCAAAACTTTTATTTAGTAAGTCTTCACAAATTCTATCTCAGCTTTGATAATTATCCAATTCACCCTATCCATCTCTTAACCTCAAATCTTGTTATTATTAAAAACCAAATCATAATATTTAAATAATAACTATTATTTTTAAATCAGAACTTTTTTCAAAATATTCAAAATATTAGTTTTTAAGGAAGCCAAAGTTTATATGGTTATTAAATTCCTTTTTTTTAAAAACCCTTATCCTCTCATGTTAAGATTGGATTTCGTTCCTTTAAAATTCATGCGGATTGATTATAAGTTTTACTTCCTTAAATTCCTCACCGTGTGTTTATATCCACCATTTATTTACTTACCAAACTTGTCCATGTTGCAAAGTATACGTCCATCCTTTATATTCATTCACCATGTTAAGGTTACGAAGGTAACAAGAAAATTTTAAGATTCATCCATCCAAATAAAATGTTTCTCCCATATTATAAATCAAAGCAAAGATCCAACAACTTGATTAAAAGAATATCAATGGATCCAATACATTGCTCCCCCGCAAGCGAAAAGTTTAACGGAAGGGGAGAAGGAGGCCCAAAACCTTACTATGGTTCTAGGAATAATGAAGTGGTGGCTCCTGGATGATTGTGTCCCCCCCTTCCATGGTTTTCAAAACCATTGAAGAACCTGTTGGTCCCTTCGTTTTGTTGATTAGAAGTTGTGTATAACAGATTGCAGCTTCATTTTGGAGAAGGGAAGTTGCACAAGTTGTTGAGAAGTTGAACAACGCAAGAAAGGAAGAAACAAAAAACGGTTAAAGGGATAGCGCAACATCAACAACAAGATTAAGAAAAGAAAGAACTCTCGAGTTCTTAACTAGCAAGATTGGATTATATATAGAAGACCGATGCAATTGTAATAGGCTAATGACACTGATAATGACACTGATAATGACACTGATACTGAGAATGATAGGCTGATAGTGAAAAGTTAATGAGAAGGCTGGAATGTCATTATTTCCTAGCATGTTAGTTCTGAGTTATTATTGTTCCTGTTGTAAATCTTGACAGTGTGACGAGAGTCATTGATGTAATGCACTAGTACTATAGTATTGTTGAATAGGAAGATCTAGGTGAGAACCAGACAGATAATGTATCAGATTTTGGTATTATCAATATAAACAGAGGCCTAAATTTTGAATTTACATCTTGTGTATTCAGTCTCAATGCATGCATGAGTTGTTGTTCTTTATTATCTTTATGTTTGATGTATCTGAATGTGTCATTATGAATGGAAACAAAATTCTGTTTCTTTATTTCCCAGTGAGGAATTCCTCATGATTGTTAAAGGTTTAGTCTATTATGTGCAAGATTACAGTGAACCTCGATACCTTAGAGGTTTGTATAAGTATTCTCCTTACCCTTCC
This sequence comes from Picea engelmannii, assembly GCA_009831015.1. Lineage (NCBI taxonomy): Eukaryota > Viridiplantae > Streptophyta > Pinopsida > Pinales > Pinaceae > Picea > Picea engelmannii. Next base: position 96,498 of record ML815841.1, on the reverse strand, counting down.
CTCTCTTCCATGTTTCGGTTGTGCTTTGGGTGATACTTCTTCCCTCCCAGGAAGATGAAAATTCCTGTGCTCTATACTACTTTGGTGCCTTTTGTTGGTAACCTAAGAAGGACCCCGTTCTGAACACTTTTGCGCCAACAAAATGGTTTCGTTGTCGGGACCTATGCTGTAAAAGGGAACCTGTGAGAAGAATGCTTCCACGGATCTATAGATCTAAGATTCGGCAATGGTGGGAAAGAAATTGTGATGCCTTTATATGGAAGGAAGTGGAGTTGGGAGGAAAAGGCGAGAGGAATACAAGAGATTCTTTCTTTTACTCACAAAGATCAAGCAACCAGTATGAGATATTCTAGGTTAAATTTCCAGAAGAACTATTCCATTGGATAGATAGGCTCCAAGAAGCTCAAGAATTCCAAGAACGTGTCAAGAAGAACTGTAATTGGGATACAAAGAAGATCGCAACACTTCATCAGTTGGATCACCAGATCATATGAGCAATTGATTTCTAGGTTCGCATGACTCTGGAGGGATACATCATCGAATTTGTAGCTGAGAATAACCAATATTTTTCACGCGCAGAAGAAATTTTCAAGAAAGGTGCGCATGATAGATTGTTGAGGGAAATTCCCCTGTGGATTAAAGAATTCTTGATGGAGGAGGGGATGATAACTATTCTCTCAACTGAGATGGAAGCCTAAGCACCTATGCTTGGGGTAGGGTGATTTTGGGGTAGGAGAATGACAGGAGAAGGGGGAAGGGTTCTTTCAAAGATGGCGGAAGATCAAGAAATGAACGCAAGAAATGAGTGAGCCTTAAGGAGAGCCGCCATTTTTGAGAAGTGGTGGCGCAGAAAAGTAAAGAAGGCAGCGAAGCTGTCCAAGGTGTTGCAGAAAGAACTCAGATCAAGAGGAATAGACGAAGGAAGAAAGGAAGAGTTGAGGAAGGTGAGAAGAGAAGAAAGACTAACCAGTCTAATATTGCAGCAGAGAGAAGCACAGAGAGGAATAAGACCCAGATGGGTGGATGAGAAGAAGAACGTGGAGAAGAAAGGGAGGACGAAGAAAGTCTGGACCTTGTGTGAGATCAAGAAGATTTATCCTCGATAACAGGAAACATCGAGAATCATGCAGAGAAGGCTTCTCCAAAGGAAGAGAATGAGACCCCCTAGATCAAAGAAACCCGCCCATAAGTCAATGAAATTATCCCTGAATCACCCATCCCCCAAGTGTCCTATATACCCATGGTAAGTTCTACACTGCCTACTTATGCTATTTCTATTCCTTCGCAACCAGTTAGTCAGAATCAATATGTAAGTGTAAATGCTGGGAGGATATTAGGATCCCCAGGCATATCGTAACCAGGACCATTAGGTTTTATTCTAATAGGAACAGTGAAACCCACAATGGTTGGACATATGGGAGGATCAATCACCCGATACCCATAATTCTGGGGTAAAGGGGACAAATATGTAGAGCAACATTAGTTTTTGTGTGAATCCATCTAAATGTCCAGAGGGACTCTCAATGCAAATAAGTTAGTGGTGTTTCAAACTACCTTGAGGGATCATGCTCTCAAATGGTATATGGAGACTATTGAACCTAGTCTGCAAGGACAAGCGTTCACCCTTGGCCAAGTTCATTTAAAATTCATCGTTGAATTCAAACTACCTTAGTCCGAGAAACAAGCTCTCTCTGAGTTGTCGGAGATTCAACAAAGGGAAGGATAATCTTCCCGGGAGTACAACAAAAAGTTTAAGGATGGTATTTGGAGGCTAGCACATCCAATTCACGAAGATCACCAGAGGGAATGGTATATTCAAAGATTACTACCTCTCACAAGAATTCTTTTAACGCAACAATGGATAACCACGTTAACAGAAGCCTTGGAGAAGTCGATGAAGATAAAAAACATGGCAGGTTATCAAGGAAATCTGAGAATGACCAGACCCCTGGTAGATGCAAATTTTTCACAACTCTAGGGAAATTTTTTAGCGCTAACAAAAAAGATTCAAGAATTAACCACCCAAAGACCAGGACGCTCTTAGGTTTGGTGCATAGGCTGCTACAAAAAAGGGAATTTGGAAAAGGAATGTCTATGCATGAGGGGATTGGGACCTCTTCAAAACCCGATGGGACCTTTAGGACCTACGGGATGAGTTGCACAAGTGTTTTCCACTCCACCATTCCATACACCAGGGATGTATAATACCTTCCCAAGTGTTCCAAATCCTCAGAAAGAGGAGTATTGTGAGATTTTTCGGACATAGGGACATGCACTGAGGTAGTGTCCTATTATGCAAAAGTACACAACTACACCCAATACAATACGCTATGATTTTTTCACATATACAACCCATTCCACAAATCAATGTAGAGTGTTGGATGCACTTGTTGATAGATTGGACTGGACATCATTTAGAGTAAATGAAACCCCCCAGGGACCTGGAAGAGGCCATGGAGGAGGGGATGGAGGTGGATTCAGAGGTGTGACAAATGGAGGAAGAGGGATGAGAATATGCTACAACTACAATGGACAAGGTCAAAGTAAACACCCAAGAATTCTGCAATTCCAAGGAAAACACCAACACCCAAGAATTCTGCAATTCCAAGGAAACACCCTGACCAGTCTCAAAGTGTAATCAACCTATGGTTTCAGTCATTCTTTGATATCCTAGGGGATACCAACTTACTGAGAAGTTTCACAACACCATGTACTTGATATTGGGGAATGAGGGAACCTCATAAGTGTTGGAGTTACTTCACACACACCTAGGATTTATTTTTCCTAAGGTTATTCCTTTTTTATTAGTCATAATTAGTCATTATCTAGTCTCCTATACTTTAGGGGAGAATATTCCACCTGGAAAATATTCTCTTTCAGTTGACACTTCAGTTTGACTAGTTGAGTTGAGTTTAGATGTTGCATTGGTTTTGTAACCATTAAACATTGGGATCATTATCAACTCACTACTCTTTGTTCAGTGAGTTAACTGAAGACTAGTTGACTAGTTAACTCAGCTAGGTTGCAGTTCACTCCCGTAACTACCTGAGAGACTAGACTAGGTGGTAGTTTACTCTTGTAACTGTTGGTGTGTGTCCAAATCAATCTAGACCACCACTATGGCTCATTAGTTACTCATTTATTCTATATATATTGTAAATTATTCACTCTTTGAGTGTGGAATACAGTTAATGAGAATTCTTCCATTCTTTCTCTCCTTCTTCTTCTTTCTCCAATTCTCTATGCAAATGTGTGTATCATTGTTTAGCTAGATCTATTCTATGTAGGTTCAACACATTTACAAGAAGCCATAGTAAGGAATATCCTTCTTGAGAAGAATACCCAGAGAATACAAAGAAGAAAGGTGCGAACTGGAAAATAATTTAGGTTAGAAGCCTAGCTAGATGAGTTTGAAATCATGGATGTCATGCTAGATTTGGAATCAGATGTTAACATCCTACCTAAAAATACCTGGGAAGCTTTGAGAAAACCTCAGTTAGTATATTCCCCCATCCAGTTGAGAATGGAAAATCAATACTGCATCTTCCTAGTTGGAAGGCTGGAAAATGTGGAAATAGATATTGTGGGAGTTAATACCATAACTGATTTTGTGGTGATTGAAATCATGGGATATTTCTCTACTTGGGATTGATTGGGCATATGACAATTATGCTATTATTGATTTAAAGAGGGACACCATGACGTTTGAAGCAGACAACATAAAAGTAGTTCATCCCTTAGATCCTTATCTGGGGCCTAGATATGTTGAACCAGTGGACCATAATATGGAGTCAGAGGCTCTTGACCAATTATACACCATCAAAACAGGCACGTGACAAGATTACATCAATCCTACAACAAACAGATCAGTAAGTTGGAGAAGCATACAATCTATTGATGAGGATTCATAAGCAACGTTTGAAAGTTGGCAGCAAGTTTCATATGAGCGATTTTCAAGGTGATGCGCAACTGTCAGGGAAATAAGATGGATTGGAACTGAGGTCAGAGAACCCCCTACATACAATGGTACCTCATAGGTACATAGTTTTATCACCACCATGGAAGAAAATATAGCAGAGGAACAAAGGATCTATGTTCTTGACTTAGCCTTGCATGATACCCCCGCTAGATGGTAGGCCACCCATAAAGCTTCGATTATAGAGTGGGAGGGTGAAAAACAAGCCATTCAATGTTGATTCCAGGAGAGGGATTGGATGAAAGAAGAGATGCAGATAGATTTCCAAGATGCGCAACTGTTCGATGGACGATCTGACCCTCAGATCCATATTGAGCATTGCCTAAATCAATGGAGAGTTGCGGAGGTACCCTCTCACCTATGGGTCCAGGTTTTTTTCCATTCATTGGGGCCTATTCCAAAGGCCTGTTATATACATGAGGAGACATGAAGATAAATGAACTGTTGGCAGATATTACAAGAATAGTTCTACAAAGATTTCTCCTTTACAAGTAAGTTTCCCGAGCTCAACATTGTCCTTCAAAGAATTAGAGAAATGTTTTTTAATGACATTTGTAAAAAGAGATCAAGTCCAATAGTATGTGATGACCATGTTCACTTGCTTCAGTCTAGTCAGAGTCTTGAAATTGATAAGATATATGTACCTTGTTGTAAATTTGAGAGCAACCTAGAAAACCTTGACGGTTTAGAAGAGCTTAGAAACTTAGACATTAAAGAAACTGAAGGCAGTAGAGAGATTCGGGATACCATACCTAATCACACCTGTAGTTTCTATAATCACCCGCTGAATTTACAAAAAGTCAATATAGGGAGTGTAGAGAATCCTAAGATAGATTTTATAGGAGACTACTGGGATGAGAAATCTAGGAATGAAGTACATAGTCTATTGCGGGAGTATGAGGACCTGTTTCCAAAATGTTCTCATAGATAAAATGCATAAAAGGAGCCATGGGAGAAATGAAAATAGAGTTGAAACTTGACTCAAGACCGGTGAAGCATAGACCATACCGCCTCAACCCTAGAATAAAGGGAAAGGTTAAGAAAAAAGTGGAAAATTTGCTTGCGGCAGGGCTTATTTTCCCTATTGAATAAGCAGAATGGATTAGCCCCATAGTTATCCAGAGTAAGAAAGGAACATAAGACGTTTGGGTCTATGTGGATTACAGGAGTCTGAATTTGTTGTGTGTGCACAATCCATTTCCCACACCTTTTAGTGACGAGGTATTAGATCAAGTTGCGGGAAAAGAATCATATTCATTTACAGATGGATTCTCAGGATATCATCAAGTCACAATCATAGAGGAAGACAAGAATAAGAATACATTCATAATTGAATGGGGATCATTCACATACAATGTAATGCCATTTGGTTTGAATAATTCCCCTGCAGTTTTCTCTCGAATTGTGATAGCAAATTTTCAAAAATTCATCCAAAAGTTTGAAGAAGTCTATATGGATGATTGGACGGTGTGCAGTCTGTTAAAAGATTATGTCAGCCTACTCTGGTTAATGTTTGACAGATGTCGTGAAATGCAGATATATATAAATATGCTCAATGAATCTGGTGGCTTTGTCAACCTCAAACTAAACATGGGAAGATTCTGCCTATGTGGTGGCAAGAGGTAATGCAACATCAATGGGACCCAAGGGTTGGAATCCCAACCCCACCTGAATTGGGCTATGGCCGGTGGAGCTATGGAGAGCCCTCTTGTATCTATGTTGAACATAGGAGAGACTCTCATCCCAGGTACCTGGATGCTTAGAGTTGTACATGTGCATTATGTGCACAATCATTTGATTGACGACCTTTGTTTGGCCATCAGTTTGGGGGTGGAAAGCAGTGGATTTAGTTAGCTTGGTGTCAGCAGTGACCAAATACTCGACCAAAATGTGGAGGAACCTGTTGTCTTGATCGAAGATGATGGTTTGAGGTATCCCAAAATGTACCCACACTCGTTCGAAGAATATCTTGGCAGTATCTGATGCTGTGATGCTCTTCTTGCATGTTGTGAGGATGGCCATCTTCAAAAATCGATCAACTACCACAAATACACAATCATTTCCTTTCTTGGTGGATGGAATTCCAGACATGTAATCCATCAAGATGGATTACCAAGGCCTCTCGGGAGTAAGAAGAGGGGTGTATAATCCTTTATTCCTGATGGTTGGCTTGGAAATGGCATAGGTAGTGCAACATATGATATACTTGCTAACGTCCCGTTGGAGTTTTGGCCAATAAAATTGTTTATGTAGAATGACCACAGTTTTCTCCACGCCAAAATGCCCTGCCACCCAACTGTAGTGAGCCTCCCTTATCAACTTTGCATGCTCACTTGTAGGAACATAGAGATGGCCAATATGACATAACAATCTGTCTTGAATGTGAAAATTGGTGACATTCATGTCTGTAACCAAGAGTTGATAGGTGGTGGCGAAGTCTGGATCTTGTTGATAAAGTAGGGGACACAAAGATGCCTCATGTCCATAGAAATGGAGCAAGGTGGTGAGTGAAGCCATAGGAGGTCGACTGAGGTAGTTCGTGACATGATTTGTGCTCCCTGTCTTATACTTGATGTTGAGATGTTACTGTTGTAGGTAGGTAGACGACTTTAGATGGCGTTCATTCTGCAACTTCCCCTATGTATGTTATGAACTGCAGAGGCTTTTGATCAGTGCAGATGATGGTCTCGTTTCCTAGAATGTAATGTTTCCATTGATGATAGGATTGTATAATGGAATACATTTCCTTGTCATAAGTGGGGTATTTTCGGACAGTATCTGAGAGTGTCTCACTATGGTATGCCACTGGATGACCGTGTTGAGTGAGAACTATGCCTACTGCATAGTTGGATGCATCAATCTCAATATCAAATGGTTGTTGCATATTGGGTAAGGAGAATACTGGAGCTGAGTACAAGCGATGCTTTAGATCATCAAATGTGACTTGTTTTTCTTTTCCCCATGCAAACGTTTCCCTATCACCGCCCTTGGTCACTTGTTTGAGGGCCCATGCAATATGGGAGAATCCCAACATGAACCGTCAGTAGAACTTGGCCAATCCCAGGAAGCTCTGAAGCTCTATGAGTGTGGTCAGGGATGGAAAGTCACAGATGACTTCGATATTAGCTGGATCAACATGTACCCCATGCTCATCAACAATGTATCCCAAGTATTGGACCCTATTCATGCCAAAGGAGCATTTTTCCAAGTTGGCATATATCTTGTGCTGCTGTAGAGTGCTCAAAACCTGTTGAATATGCTGCATGTGCTCCTCCCAAGTTCTGCTGAAGATGAGGATGCCATCCAAATATACCACCAGAAAAGAGTTGGTGAAGGGTCTCAATACATCATCCATCAACCTCATAAAAGTGGTTGGTTCATTTGTTAGGCCAAAGGGCATGACCAACCATTTGAAGAGACCTTATTTAGATTTGAAAGTTATCTTCCATACATCAGTTGGTTCGATGGGAACCTTGTGGTAGCTAGACTTTAGATCAATATTTCTGAAGAACGTTTCCCCCTTGATTTGGTCAAGAAGGTCATCAATTCTAGGAATTGGGTATTAGTTCCTGACTGTGATTTTTTTTAATGCTCTGTAATCAATGTAGAACCTCCAAGTCCCATCTTTCTTCTGCACGAGTATAATCTGGCTTCCACAAGGGGAGGAGCTTGGTTTGATGTGTCCCTTTTGAAGCAGCTCTTGGATCTGGTGCTTGATTTCATCATTTTCCATCAGCGAGCAGTGATAGACTGGTCTATTAGGCAGAGGTGCACTGGGGGTTAGATCAATTGGATGCTTGACTTGGTAGTGTGTCGGTACCTCGATGGGTGAAGAGAATATGTCTCTGTACTCCTCCATGATCCTGTCAACTTGCTTCTTCTACAAAGAGTGACTCTGTGTAGAGGCCACATATGTGGTGATGACCTTCTGCTTACTCTGAGCACAGATCACAAATAATATGAACATATCGGTATGTGAAATGACCTTACTGCATTTCTTAGCAGAGATTAAAGAAATAGTGGTAGGTGGCACCACCTCTGGTATCTTGTACAATTGTCTACCCAAAGTAACAATAACATTGCAGGGTCTAGACTCATACACAACATGTCTCTTTCACAAATATGGTTGTCCTAAAATAACATCACAAAATTCAAGGGGATAAATATCACACAATACCTCGTCTTTGAAGGGCTTGATGTCGTAGGGAAGATGACATTGTTGGTTGACACAAAGATATCTTCCTTGGCGAAGCTAGCCGATGGTGTAGGGTTGCGGGTGCTGTTTCATCGGCAGGTCTGGATACTTGACAACTTCTGAAAAGATCAGGTTCTTCTGACTGCCGCTATCGACAATGAAATGAAGTGGATTCCCCTTTACTCACATCTATGAGTGAAAGATGAATTCCCCTTCCACTGGTTCTTCTGGTTCACTTGGCTGGAATTTGGTGGTAGCGATCGTGACACTAGGTTCAACATCGATAACCCTCTTCCCTCCTTCTGGATTTGATTCAGAGTTCGAATCAGCCTCTGACTCAGAAGCTTTTAGCTCGGCCACGAGTGACTTCTTGGAGTGGCATTCTTCAGTGTTGTGCCAAGGGATTTTATGGTATTCACACCATTTTCCTATGTCCTTCTTTAACTTCTCATTTCCTTTTCTTATGTTGTGGCTTGGACTAGTTGTCCTAAGAGTGGCCATATTTGCTCTGTCCATTTTTGTGAGGGTTGGGGCCACCATTTCCTTGCTTCGGTTATGAGGAGTTTGCATATCCAAACTCTCATCTCTTCTGCTTAAATTTCTACTCGATCTTGACAACATATCTATACGCCATACCCAATGATGCGATGTCCAAAAAATCCATTTATGTTTGGATGTATCTATGAAAAAATTCACGGTATTTGAGCACCAGATTTCATTCAAAGTCTTTGATACCCAATTTGGTGCGAAGGGTATGGAAAATCTTGGTGAAATCGGGTACTGTTTGGTCCCTTTCCTGAAATAGGGTGGTCCATCTGGTGTACTGGTCCTCGTAGCTTCTAATAGGGTAGTATTGTTCTTTGATGGCATCTTTGAAAGAATCCCATGTGGGGGAGACTGAAAATATTGCAGATTCCTCTATGGCCCTTTGCTCAGAGTAAGTATCCCACTAGTCCTTAACATGGGGGACGACCTTGAGGAGTGAAAAAGTAACTTTTTCCCTATTGGAAAAATTATGGACCGAAAATACCCTTGGAGAAGATTCAACCATTTATCTACAACATCCACATCTATCAGTTCTTCAAATAATGGAATACCAAAATTTACATGTACTTTGAAGGGGGTTGCGTGGCCGCTTGATGAAGATGCTTCTCCTGTGGGCAGTCTCTGAAGGATCTATGCAAAGTTGTCCATCATTTCATTTCTTTGTCGAGCAAGGGATTCCTCGAGCAACATTTTAAAAGGATCTCCTGCACCATCATCTTTCTTTTCGTCCCCCGTGGGTTGTTGTCGGGATCATCATGACCAATCTTGCAAAGGCTCGACTGTTTCGAGTCCCAAATTATTTTACCCAGATCTTGTCGGTGACATGCACGAAGAAAAATAAATGAAGAGCATACTGCTCTGATACCACTTGATTTAGGATCATCCTTTCCACTTAAGCACATGCCAACATTCCAGCACATCAAATCACATTTAAGAAGGGGAGAGGTGCCAGTCCTCTCATTTTTCCCTCAAATTTAAATTTTAAATATAAAGTTAACACATTTAAATGATGTAAGGCTTGGTAGAGCCGAGTTATCTCCTTTGTACAAGATGTAGTTAGATTTTCCTCTAATAGGCTTGAGTTGGACATATTTTGAGCAGCACCTCAGATCTGAAATGTTGATGATCATTCAATGTGATATGCCTCGGTAGATAGGCATTGTAAATGGTGATTAGACACCACTAGGTATCTTGGAGGGAAAGCTCGTTGAGTCCCTCTCGTATAAAGATTTGTATTATATTCCTAGTAGAGGTTTTTGTTGTTGTAAGTTGAGAGAAAACCATTGTAAGCCAAGGAGAGTTGAGAGCTGAGACTCATTTGCAATCCGAGCCTACAACCATTGTAAACAAACATTCATATTAATACAAAAAGACAACAGTTTTTCCTGCCTATGAGTTTTCTGTGTGATTATGTATTTTATGAATGATTATATGTGCATGTGTTTATGTTCATTTATGTTGTAGATGTGTATGATAGGCTTCCATCTACAGGGATAGACAAAATTCTTTGTCTGTGAGTTTTCTGGATTATTTCTGGGTTCTTTAGGATATGCAAGGAGTGCACAACATGGTATTGGAAACTTTGTGAGCCAATGCAAGGAGTGTGTATATGAACTCTGCTTCGAAGTTCAAAGGATAACGTGTCAGGAGGGCACACCAGGATAGTATCAGACTCATAGAGGATCCTCAAGGTTACTGGATACCTTGGAGGGGAAAGTCTGTGTAGGAGAAAGCACAACCATAGTTGTTGAATACTCTGAGATATCTACTAGAACAACATTGAGCAGGTGCAATTGTGCACAAGTGAAATCTATTTCGAGTTGAAAGAGAAGAGAATATTGTCAAGGTGAAGACACACCAAAGTTACTGAATACTCTAAGGAGGCTCAACACTGAGTGCTTTGAGAAGAATTTTCCAGGAGGGAACAAATATTCCTTGGAGGAACAAAGGGATAGAGACATATGAGGTCCGAGTAGTTGAAGCTCATGTGAACTAGAGTTGTTGAACACTCTGGAGTGAGAAGCTCTGTAAGGTGTGAATTGAGTGGATGCAAGGGGTGCATCAGTGAAACTGAATGAGTTCAGGATTCAGGAGAGGACCTGTGCAAGGAGTGCACCAGGCCAACACTTCAACAAGTGTTGAGAAAGTCCGAAGGTTCAGACAAGTGAAAGGAGTGCATGTAGGATCGAATTTGTTTCAAGTTCGAAAATCTCAGGAGGACGAGTGTTAAGTGCCAGGAGGGAACATAAATCCTTTGAAGGGAAGAATAAGGGCGAGTCCTTTATAAAGCCGGGAAAATGCTAGGCTCGAGAAGGACAGTGCAAGTTTGCACGTAGAGTGCAAGTGTGCATCAGGGTGATGTCAAGTTACATTGGAAAAATATCAAGAGAGTCAGCGCAAGGCGTGCACCGGAGATGGACTTGTTCCAAGTCCCAAAACTCAGGAGGGAGAGCACAAGTCAAGACCCAACAATCGACCTCACAGGAGAAATCTCAAAGGTTGCAGCCTTTGACACTTACAAATTTTCCCAATCTTGGGAGAAAGACAAATATTAGGTGGAGAAGATGTAGCAGTTGTCATATCAACTGCAGGAGGAGATATGAACCATTGAATTCCATGTCCAGACACCAGAAGGAGCGCGCAGAGGAGGAGAAAATATCCCAGTTTTTGGATCTGAGCGTGTGGATCAACATTCATTGGATCCAGAGGTAAGAGTATGATACTTAACTCTGTTAAAGTGCATAGGAGAGAGGGATAGCCGAAGTCCCAAAGTTCCAAAGTAGAGTAGGACCATCCGTTGTTTGGAGGAATCGCGTGGAGAAAAGTGAAAACTTCGTGAAGTTGTGAAGGATGAAGTAGATCTGGATTGTTGGATCTAGAAGAACATGTGGTGGGGATCCGTGTGTTTCGGAGGAAAATCACTTTGGAGGAAAACAGGAGAGGTGAAGCCAAAATTGTTGAAGCTTAAAGAAGATCATAGTTGTTGGATGTAGGAGGAGTGCAGGTCATGGATCTGGTCCAAGTGTGTTCGCCAATTTATGGTTCGACAGATTTGGAGTTAGGCGTGTCGAGAACACCTGAATCCCAAGGTCTTGAAGTGTGCAGGGGAATGAAGGTTTAAGCCCATGATTTTTTACCAGGGTCACATGGAGGACTCTGCGGGTACTCATAAAATATTGACAAGGGGAGTTCGCACCTAATAACTAGGACTTTGACCTGTGGAGAATATAGAAGAGGTTCAACATGAACATGTGAGTTAATTCATATCTCGAAGTCGATCGATCCTAGATTGGGAGGTTGCGCAACCCTGGGAGTAGTGGGGTCTTTGCATCAAGTGGTATCATAGCTTGATTTTTCTTGTAGATAGTAGGCAAAGGTGAGAAGGTGGAAAGAGGAAGTATGATACCATCAAGTGGTATCAGAGCCAAAAATTTTATTTCTGTAGGAAAAGGAGATAAAGGATATAGTCTAATACCATCAAGTGGTATCAGAGAGGAAATTTTCTTGCAGACAACAGGAAAAAGAAAGAGAAGACATTATGACAACATCAAGATCAATTCAGATATTGATTTCTCCTATAGACAACAGGTGAAAGGAGAAGGCAGAGTACTGATGCTCTATGTGAAGGATTGTTGTAGGTTAGCATCAATCAAATAGACTTTCCAGGAGGGAAAGAAGAGAGAGAGGAGATGGATATTGAAAGCCATAAGCGTGGTCAAGGCAAGGACCACCAGCAGAAAAGAAAATCAGAGATTGACAAAGAGCTAAGGGAAATCCGAGCAGAAATGGAGAGGTTGACATTGAAGATGCAATAGGATTCCCAGGTGCACTGGAGGTATGAGTGGACCTTGAAGATGAAAGAAAAGTGGCATGTTCAAAATTTGTTGGCTAGAAGGCAGCAACAAATATTGAGGAGGTGGTTGAGGGAAGTTGAAACCCTGAGTGACACAGAGGAGAAAGTGGTTTACATCTGTGAACCAGAAGTAGGAGAAATCCTCGGTGATGAGGAGAGGATATCAAGCAAAGATATCATGAGATACCAGGAAGGAAATGATGAAAATTCAAATTGCCAGGTGGGAAATGAGGTGAGGTCAGTTGATCTCATAGGCTTCCAGGAGGGCAAAGGAGAAATCCCAATTTTCTAGGTGGGCAATGGAGAGGGTATTAACTCAGCTGAGAGTTCAAATCAACAAGGAGTGCTGATAGAGGAGGACCAGAGGTGTATTCTGATCATTGGGGGAATTTAGATATTCCTACCAAGTAGCCAAGAAGAGGCTATAATATGTGTTGCAAAGGTAGTGGAATGACAACTAGTTGTGACTTTCATTAAGGAGGAGAAGGAGCAGACAATGATGACTTCCCCAACATAAAAATAGGAGCATGCAGATGAATTGCTCACTCAGTGGGAGAAAGAATTGGAGATGCTAAAGGATTGGTTGAACAATCCAGAACCAGAGAAGGACTTCTAGGATGCAATCATGCAAAGAGAAGTAGAATGCAAGCCCAAGGAGAAGCTGGAAGAAGATGCAGTTGAAATGACACAAGAGGAGATGAAAGGAGTTGATCTGTCAGAGGAGGAAGCTGAGAAACAACCTAGTGATGAGCCTACAAAAATGGAATCTGCATCAGAGTGGCAAGACAATGCCACAAGATAAAAAGGTAGCATGGGAGATCAGGGTGATATGCCCTTTGATCAACATGAGGAGGTGCAACAACATAGTAGTCTGCAAAGAAAGAGCCAACCAACATAGAAGCTGGAAGAGGTCAATGAGGAAGTTAGAGAGATGATGTTGAGGTCAACACAAGAATTTGTCAGCAAGAGGAGGATAAACGGATGAAGATATGCAAGAGTAGAAAGGAAGCAGCAACAGCCACAGGAAAACAGAGGAGCAGGTGGACAACTCCAAGGGAAAGTTGGGGATCCAGGGGGATTTCAATAACAGAACAAAGGAGCTCATGATTTTCCTAGAAGTGGAGTATGATGCATGAGCATCCTATCCACCTCAGCACGCGCCAACATTCCAGCACATCAAAGTGCATTTAAGAAGGGGAGAGGCACCAATCCTCTCATTTTTCCCTCAAATTTAAATTTAAATTTAAATATAAAGTTAACACAATTAAATGTTGTAAGGCTTGGTAGAGCCGAGTTATCGCCTTTGTACAGGTTGTAGTTAGATTTTCCTTTAATAGGACTGAGTTGGACAGATATTGAGTAGCAACTCAGATCTGAAATGATGATGATCATTCAATGCGATCTGCCTCAGTAGATAGGAGTTGTAAATGGTTATTAGACACCACTAGGTATCTTGGAGGGAAAGATCGTCGATCCCCTCTTGTATAAAGCTTTGTATTATATGTCCAGTATAGGTTGTTATTGTTGTAAGTTGATAGAAAACCATTGTAATCTAAGGAGAGTTGAGAGTCGAGACTCAGTTGCAGTCCGATCCTACACCCATTGTAAACAAACATTCATATTGATACAAAATGACAACAGTATTTCCTACCTATGAATTTTCTGTGTGATTATGTGTTTTATGAATGATTATTTGTACATGTGTTTATGTTCATTTATGTTGTATATGTGTATGATAGGTTTCCATTTGTAGGGATAGACATAATTCTCTGTCTGTGAGTTTGCTGGATTATTTCTGGGTTCTTTAGATTGTGCAAAGAGTGCACAACAGGGTATTGGAAACTCTGTGAGCCAACGCAATGAGTGCATATTTGAACTCTGCTTCGAATTTAAGAGGATAACGTGTTAGGAGGGAACACCAGGATAGTCTTAGACTTAGAGAGGAGCCTCAAGGTTATTGAACACCTTGGAGGGGAAAGTATGTGCAGGAAAAAGCACAACCAGATTTGTTGAATACTCTAAGAGCTCTGCTAGAAGAGCATTGAGCAGGTGCAAGTGTGCACAAGTGAACTCTAATTTGAGTTCAGAGAGACGAGAAGAGTGTCAAGGTGAAGACACACCAGAGTTATTGAATACTTTAGGGAGACTCAACAAGGATTGCTTTTAGCAGAAGTTTCCAGGAGGGCATAGATATTCCTTTGAGGAACAAAGGGACATATACCTCTGAGGTCCGAGCAGTTGAAGCTCATGTGAACCCGAGTTGTTGAACACTTTGGAGGGAGAAGCTCTACAAGGTGTGCATTAAGAGGATTAAAGGAGTGCAACAGTGAACCTAAAAGAGTTTAGAATTCAGGAGAAGACCCATGTAAGGATTGCACCAGGCCAACACTTTGACAAGTGTTGAGAAATTCCGAAGGTTCAGACAAGTGCAAGGAGTAAACGTAGGATCGAACTTGTTTCAAGTTCAAAAATCTCAGGAGGATGAGCGTTAAGTGCCAGGAGGGTGCATAAATCATTTGAAGGGAAGAAGAAGGTCCGAGTCCTTTAGAAAGTTGAGAAACTGCTAGGCTCGGGAAAGATAGTGCAAGTTTGCACGTAGAGTGCAAGTGTGCATCAGGGCAAGGTCAAGTTACATTGGAAAAATCTTAGGACAATCAGCACAAGGGGTGCGCCAAAGAAAGACTTGTTCCAAGTCCCAAAACGCAGGATGGAGAGCACAATTCGAGACCCAATAATCAATCTCGTAGGATAAATCTCAAAGGCCGCGGCCTTTGACACTTACAAATTTTCCCAATATTGGGAGAAATCCAAAGACTAGGTGGAGAAGATATAGCAACCATCAGATCAATAACAGGAGGAGATCTAGACCGTTGAATTCCACGTCCATACACCAGAAGGAGCGCGCAGAGGAGGAGAACAGATCCCATCCTTCAGATATGAGCATGTGGATCAACAATACTTGGATCTAGAGGCAAGAGTATGAGACTTACCTCTGTTAAAGTGCATAGGAGAGCGGGATAGGCAAAGTTACGAAGTTTCGAAGTAGAGTGGGACTGTCCGTTGTTCGGAGGAATTGCGTGAAGTGAAGTGAAAACTTTGCAAAGTCGCAAAGGATGAATTACATATGGATCATTGGATCCAAAAGAACATGTGGCGGGGATCTGTGTGTTTCAGAGGAAAAGCACTTCGGAGGAAAACAAGGGACGTGAAGCTAAAAACGTTGAAGCGTGAAGTAAATCGCAGTTGTTGGCTATAACAGGAGTGCAGGTCGTGGATATGGTTCGGGTGTGTTAGCTAGTTTGGGTTTCGGTGTATTTGGAGTCAAGTGTGTCGAGAACAACTGAAACACAAGGTCCTGAAACGCGTAGGGGAATGGAGGTTTAACCCCATATTTTTTTACCAGGGTCACGTGGAGGAATCTATGGGTACTCAGAAACTCCCGAAAAGGGGATTTCGCACCCGAGAATTAGGAATTTGACCTATGGAGAATATATAAGAGGTTCATAATGAACTTGTGAGCTAATTCAACTCTTGAAGTCGATCGATCCTAGACTGGGAGGTCATGCAACCCTGAGGGAGAGTAGTGGGGTCTGAATCACCACTGATCCAGATTTATGAACGGAAAAAAATGAATTACAAATTGAATACAATAACACAAAGGTAACAACAAATTTCCAGTGAATAATAACTTCTATTCAATAAATGAAATAGGCTAAAACTATAAAACTGCAGAACTGAAACAACTTGCTCGAATGGTGGTAGCTATCTCTGACAAGAGATGTGGTTGCTACATGCATTCGTCTGAGCATAATGATTAAAATGAGGCTCTAGAGGCCCTTTTAACATTATTCATGAATTCCAAAACCCTAGACATCCAAAAACCTAACCCTAGGAGGTGAAACGCCAAAATTTATGTGGGCTTCGATGTGTAAGTTGGTACTTCAACTTCCCGGGGTCATAACTTTTGCATACAACCTCCATTTTAGGCACGCAATAGGCCATTGGAAAGGTATTTTCTAGAAATACACATTGTTCCATCAAACTTTGACTTTGTCTATAGTTTGACTTTGGCAAGCCAAAAAAACATTGTTTAGGGCCCCAAAATGGCCCTGGAAGTACAGAAAGATGTACTGTCATAAAAAATTCCAAACTAAGCTAGTTGGATTAGGTGGATGGCCACCAATATCCACCTAGAAGATGTGTAGGGATTCAAAAAACCCTAGAAGTGTAGAACCGAAAATTACAAAGAAGTACAAAAGAACGTGTTGAACTAAAAATTGCTAAGAGGAGCCAGTTGGAATAGGTAGGTGGCCAACAATATCCACCTGGATCAGGATGACTACCCCACAGGAGTATGACTTGGAAATTAAAACATCCAAAATGATTTTAGTTTTAGGTCTTTGCACGATATAAACAAAATCAATTGATTTAGAGTAAAAATAAATAAATAATCAAAATTAGGAATTAATGAAATTTATGTTACATCTGATTCTATTGATTCTTGGTATAAATATATTAAATTGTTCCTTACTTATTGTTGGCATAGGGGCAGAACCAGGGTTCAACGCTTCAACAATGCACCAACAAAACCCTAACTATCGACCCTTTCAGTAATACCTGCGAAGCATATGAAGTCTCAACCGAGGTAGAAGCAAGGGTGGTTGCAAGAATCAGGTGTCTGGAACCTTAGCCGGGACACATATCTGTGATTCTAACACTTAGCAAGCACTTTAGCATAGATCATTCATCAATATTTAACCCTCAAGGTACTCCACAGCTTTCACAGAGCACTACAACATTCACTTAGATCTAAGTTAAGTTATCACTTAGCAACAACAAAATAGGTTTAGTACTCAACACTTTCATATATGTCAGATCTACACCCATACATCTAGGAAGCACAAAGAAAAGTGGATCTATCTAAGTATATCATAGCAAAGCACATCACATACTCATATCAAAGCATAACACATGGAAAGAAACCAACACATTAGGTGGAAGCACCAAGCATAGCACATAGAGTTACCGTGGTTCACCCCCACCTTGGGGCTAAATCCATAAAGTCTTCTTCTTCTTTATTAGCTTTGATCAATCAAGTTACAACATAGAGCTCACACTTGTACTCTGCATAGGACATGAGATCTGTGCACACCTCTCCAGATCCTCCTTCCCCCAGTAGATCTAGAACAGAGCCTTCTTACAATCAGTGCACTCATCACTTACATCACTTGCACTCAGCTCTGCAATTCATTCACAATATACACAAAGCCTTTACTAGCACTTAGCTTATTTCCTTCTCTTTTTCCCCCCTCTTCTTACATTTCTTAGCTACTTATTTATACTTTACAAAATAGGCCTAAACATGGGTAAACCCATGGGACGACATCCATTTCCCATTACGTTAACCCAAAACCCTTAAAAGGGTCCCAAAAGTGGGTCGAGATCCCGTGATCTCTGCTTCGCCTGGCGCTCCATCTTTGACAGACTGTCGAAGTCCAAAAATGGTCAAATATGACCAAGTGTTCCTCAAAACTTGTTCAAGGGCCAACAGGCCCCCAACACTCACCTGTGACTCATCCCGAGTCACTCTGGTCTGATCAAATCCACTTCGAATGTCTCGAGCTTGACCCAAGCTACTTCGACCTAGTGTAGTGTGACAACCTCTTGCTCAGTGAACTCTTGGATCACTGTGTTGTTTCTTGGTCCTTCCATGCACTTTTCTATGGTGATGACAACTTGTTCAAGATTGGTTTCTTGGTTCTCAACTTCAGTGAATAGTTGGCATGATTTTTCTTGGAGAGGTTGAAGTTGTTGAGAGACTTCCATAACTTTACTTTGCATCATGTGTACCTATTGTTGGGCGGTGCGTTGTTCTGGAAATTGCTTCATTCTTTCGACTGGGGTCAAGGCCTTCAGCTGCGCTTGTAGCGTATCTGCATGCTTCTTTTCTTCTTGGAGATGTGCCTCTAATGTCTGCAATTCTGGGTTCTCTGTGAGGTTCTCATAAGTCTGGGTGCTTCTACCGATCAACTGCTTACATTCCAAATCCAAATTTTTTAACCTGTCAACTGTGCTACGGGCAATTGCCTCCCTTAGGTCTCTGACTTCTTGGTGAGTCTCGGGCATGGTACGAAGCTCCAGATCTGCGATGCACTATTGAAGTTGTTAGATTACTTCTTCAAGTTGTGTCAGTTGATGTGGGACATGTTCTTCAATATTCACTTCAATGACAGTCACAGAGCGAAGTGCTTTATGAACCCTTTCCTGTACTTCAAGTTGTTTTGCTAGTAACTGGTCTTGGCTCTACTGTAACTATGCTTTCTCCTCCTCCCACTTCTCTTGTAAGGTAATCTGTTCCTGTTCCACCTTCCTCTGTTGTACTATAAGTGTGCTCTATACTTGTGCCAAATCTTAGGTGGCTTGCACTGTGTCTTCTTGATCTTGTTGAAGGTGAGCTTCGAATTTCTCGACGATTTGGTGTAATTGAGTGGGCTCATTGCTTGTTCCCGCTGTTTCAATTGTCAAGGGCATAGTAGAAACTACTCGGTTGGATTGGAGTTCCTGCTGCACTTCTTGAAGTTCAGCCTTGAGTCGGCTGAATATTTCCTCCTGCTTCACTTCTTGCCTTTCTACGATCTCTAGTGAGGAATCATTCAGTTCAGCGATAAAGAAGTCAAAGTCATTTTGTGTGAGGGTAGTCTCAAACGTAGTCTGGGTGGCCTTAGTTTTCTTTCGGGATGAGGGATTTGGTGGGGTGGCCTTCCTTTTCTTAGAGGGATCCTCCTCCTCTCTAGGAGGAGTAACTTCGCCTTTGTTTAGCTCAACCTCTGTGCCACCTAGTTCTTCACCATCAGCTATTTGCACAAGTGAGATCGAAGTGGTCTTCGTGGATGTACTATGGATATCATGAAATTCATCATCCTTCTTAGTCTTGCTTGGTCCAGGTGTATCCGGCATAGCTTCAGGGCTATCCATGTCAGATATTTCTATGGGGTCCATTGGAACAAGGAGGTCTGTCGACCATTCCTTGGTAATCTGCTCCAAGTCTTCTTTTGTCAACTTGTATTATGACTGGAGTTGTTGTTTGTGCTCATCTGCGCAAGCTGTGATATAGGTGAAGTGGCGGTCCGCGCTGAATTTGATCAAAGGTATAAACCTATGAATTGGTTTTGGTGTAAGGCACGGTGTAGGCTGGATTGGATTCTTTAATTGGTTGTAATAAGCGTGGAAGATGACATTGGACTACCACTACTTGTTCATGTCGCTGGAGTACCACACCGTACAAAACTTCATGGCCAATGGTTTGAAGGGTTCAATCTCTAGAAAAGTGGCACCTTTTGGTAGCTCCTACGCGATGAAAGTGATGAGTATGAGCAACCAACTAAAGTGGAATTCATACCCTTGGTCTTGTGCTTCTCTGCAGTCAAGCTCGAGCTGATTTACAAGGTACTTCGCCCAGTTCATTTGTAGTCCCTCCGCACACTTCCCTGTGAGGTCAACTACAAATCCAGTCACCTGTGTGGGTCTGTTCTTGCAGACCAACTTGCCTGTGATCATTTGGCAACCGAGGTGCACTGCTGCATTCTCTATGGAGGCTACCTTGTAGCTTCGCGTGCCCTTCTCTACATTGCCATATGTTTCTTTTATTCACTGGGTGAGAGCGCGATCTGCGGTCTTTCCAGGGTAAAACTCCTGTGGGTGATGGCCCTGCATGATTAGCCCTGTGATCTGATTGATCAGAATATGATCCACCATGATGCGGAAATCCAACCATAAGTATCCTCCATGGTAGAAGGACAACAACAATATAACGCATGCATTCACTTCCTGATGCTTCCCGAAATGCGAAATCTTTATTACATTAAGGATGGTTGACTGTGCGAGGTTATGGGTCCATTTCTGAGGGACAATCTTTAGGTTCCTCCCTTTTGTGATAGTTAAGTACTTTTGCGGGGCTAGAATAATGTAAACTTTGCGATCTCCAAGGATAAAATCACTAAATTTCAGTGCGGTGAGCTTATCCTGGTTAGCACGAACTGAGCGCACCCCTTTCGGGAGGTACGCAGTGACCAAAGCATAGTCAAAGTCTCTGGGTACAGTGTCTCGATTCACTGTGTCGCTTAGTGGTGGGATATATCTAGGAAAGATGCTTGGGATCATCTTCATAGTGGAAAAGTTGTTTTCGAGCTTAGATCATCTTTCCGAAGGTGGTCGGGATGGCCCTTCTTGAGCAGTGGAGGGGGAAGCTGGCAATGCTCCCGAGAACGATGCCTGTACACCTATAGATACTCCTTGCTCTGACATGACTCTCTCAGTCATTAAGTCAATTAAAACTTCTTCAACTTCTTTCTCAGCAGCGCTGAGATCGTCCGACATACAAGCTTGGGTCAGCTATCTCGGGTGCAAAAAGAATTTAGGGACTACAGTGAATAAAATGGGAACAAGGCAATGATCTCAGGGTGAATTAATCTCAGGTTTCGTGCTCAAATGCTCACTTAGAAAAAAGTATTCTCGGTGTGTGGCGTGATGGACTAAGTAGGGAAACTTAGCAACAATCTGCTTGCAATGGGTATGATCCTTCATTAACTGATGTTTTGTTTGTTATGGCATTTTCCAACGGTTGGATGATGAACCTTTATTGCTTTTTTTCCCATTCGGAGTGGAATTCGAATGCATATATTGGCCCCAACGGCTATATTTCTTCGTCATGGCGAAGTATTCTATGTCGTTGTTCTGATATCTCGACGAAGCTCCAATTCTGCAATTTTTCTTTCTGCGAAGTATACTCTAGAACCTCTTGTAACCTTACAGTATTAGCCCTTTTCTTTCTTAACTTTCTAGCCTTCTTCCCAGTGAGCTTCGTCTCAGTAATGATTTTACCATTCTGATGGTTACCTTTTGTGGTCTTAGTTGCTTCACGCTGTTGAAATTATTTCCTAGGGTTTTTGGGTAATGCTTCTTCTATATCAAAAATAGGTAACTCAATCTTCTGTGGATCCTCAGGTGTTCTCTTAGCCTCAACATCATGGTTGCTAGTATCAAATATCCACGACTGGTTCTTCTGTTCTTCAATCAAGTGCATGACCCTTCTAGTCATAAAGTCTTTTAACTCTTTCTTCTTCTGTTCCAAAAATTCTTCTTCCTCTTTTCGTCTAGCTTGTTCTCTATCAATCCAAGTTTTTCCTATGAGCATGGTAAACATGGTATTGTCTTCAATAAATTTAATAATTTCAAATTATTCCTTTGTCGAAGTTCCATTTACAGTCATAGGTAGCCGGGCGAGCCTTCCACATAGGTTTACTATCTTTCCTTTGAATAAAATTGTTCCTCCTAGGGAAGGGGTCAAGGCAGGCTATTTGATAGCTTCCTAAGTTATTTCTGGCATAATGTTCACTTGTGTTTCCTCATCAAGAATACTGTCAATGTCAAAGTCCCCTATTCTTTCTTCGACTTTCTCCCTTTCTTTGAAGATCTCTGGTAATTGGACATCTTTATGTTCCTTCAGGGTTTCTTTTATCCGTATTAATATTTTCTCTGATTCTTGTTGGGTTTATGCCTTTTCTGGATCTTCCTTCTGGTCTTCTTGATTCAGATTCAACCTTTCCAACTTAGCGATCATTATAGGGCAATCCAATACGTCGTGGTCCAAAGATTTGCAACAGAGACAACTATGTTTTCTCCCAGGGCATTCTTTAGCAAGATGTCCTAGTCTTCTGCAACTGTAACAAAGAGTTAATCCTCTCTTTCTCTTCAATGATATCCAACTCTTCTTGTACTGCGCACTAGGATCATAGTGGCTAGCCTACAAAAAATTCTTTCTAGGATCCTGCATCCACTTGTTAGTCCAGACATTCTTTCTATGCATAGGTATACCATTTCTATCATTATACTTATCATATCTATTCATATCCAACTTTCTTTCATTTATTAATTCCCTAGTTTTTAAGCTAGGACAAAATCTATCAAACATACCTAGAAAAAAAAAATCACTTATCTTACTTCTACAGAGCACAAAGCTTCCAGATCTAAGAAATTTTGACTATTCTTACCTTTATTAAAGCACAGAGCTTACAGATCTTACCTCTTTTCTGCAGATCTGATTTCTTTCTTTCAGAAATTTCCACTTCCACTTTTCTTAGGGCATAGATCTTTCAGATCTCGCTTCTTTTCTTCGGATCTGATCTTCCTTTATTCAGATCTCACCTTATTACTGGCACAAAGATTCACAGGTTGAGTAAATATCCATGCACTAGGGCGACAGATCTACGCACAAATCTTCCTTTTGCACAAAGTTTCTTCTTCCTCAGTTCCCAACAATCACAGTTTTAAGTCCTGGCAACAGAACCATTTGTTTTCATAGGGGCAGACCCAGGGTTCAACGCTTCAACAACACACCAACAAAACCCTAACTATTGGCCCTTTCAACAACACCTGTGAAGCATATGAAGTCTCACCCGAGGTACAAGCAGGGGTGGTTGCAAGACTCAGGTGTTTGCAACCTTAGCTAGGACACAGATCTGTGATTCTAACACTTAGCAAGCACTTTAGCATAGATCATTCATTAGTATTTAACCCTCAAGGTACTCTGTAGCTGGCACAAAGCACCACAACATTCACTTAGATCTAGGTTAAGTTAGCACTTAGCAACAGAAAAATAGGTTTAGTACTCAACACTTTCATATATGTCAGATATACACCCATACATCTAGGAAGCACAAAGCAAAGTGGATATATCTAATTATATCATAGCAAAGCACATCGCATAATCATATCAAAGCATAACACATGGAAAGAAACCAACACATTAGGTCGAAGCACCAAGCATAGCACACAAAGTTACCGTGGTTCACCCCCACCCTGGGGCTACATCCACAAAGTCTTCTTCTTCTTTATTAGCTTTGATCAATCAGGTTATATCACAGATCTCACACTTGTACTCCGCATAGAACAGGATACTTGTGCACACCTCGTCAGATCTTCCCTCCCCGAGTGGATCTAGCATAGAGCCTTCTTACAATCCATGCACTCAACACTTACAACACTTGCACTCAGCTCTACAAGCTGTTCACAATATACACAAAGCCTTTACTAGCACTTAGCTTATTTTCTTCTCTCCCCCCCCCCCCNACATTGCTTAGCTACTTATTTATACTTTACAAAATAGGCCTAAACATGGGTAAACCCATGGGCCGACATCCCTTTCCCATTACGTTAACCCAAAACCCTAAAAAGGGTCCCAAAAGTGGGTCGAGATCCCATGATCTCTGCTTCGCCTGACACTCCATCTTTGACAGACTGTCGAAGTCCAAAAATGGTCAAATATGACCAAGTGTTCCTCAAAACTTGGTCAAGGGCCAACACTTATGGTTATGCTCCTCAACACTATGAACCTAATAAAAAGAGAGAATTATGATTAAAATCTACTCATTATCAATTGATTGATAGATTCTTATTTAGAAAAAATTATGATTCTGTTTCATTGAGGTGTTTAGAAAAATCAGATGTTGATAAAGTGTTATTTGATTTACATGATGGTCAAGCAGGTGGACATTTTAATGGTGATACTATTTCTAATGGGATTCTACAAGTAGGATAATATTGGCCAACTTTATTCAAGGATGCTCATGCATATGTTTGAAAGTGTCAAGTTTTCCAAACTTCATCTTGAAAAGAAAAACAACTTGCATTCTCATCACATCCTGTGATGATTGATGGACCATTTGAGCAATGGGAACTAGACATCATTGGAGAGATAAATCCAAATTATTCTCAATTATACAATTACATTTTAACAATAACTATTTATTTTACTAGATGTATAGAAGCCATTCCTTCAAACACTATCAACTAGAATAAGGTGATATCTTTCATTGAATAGTTTATTATTACAAGATTTGGCATTCATAATACTTTAGTTTTTTTAGAATGTTTCATATTTTTTTTTAATTAAATTAAATGAATTTTATTTAGAGAAAGGTATCAAAATTAAATATTCTGCCAATTATTATCCGCAAGGTAATGGTTTGGCAGACTCTACCAATAAAAACCTTCTCTGAATCATCAAGAAAAATGTTAATGAAAAATAGAGAAATTGGCATAAATATCTTACAACTTCTCTATGGGTTGATACAATCACACCTAAAACTAAATTCGATAATTCTCCTTGTTTATGGCAAGAAAGTCATTTTACCAGCTAATGTAGATTTACGTTCTATCCAATTAGCAAAATATTTTAGAGAAGATCCTTGTCCAAAAATGTTGGAGAACATTGAGGAATCATTAAAATTGGGAGAAGAAGGAAATAAATCCAGAAAGACATTCTCTGAACATAAACAAATATTCAAGAAATGGATTGACAAGCATTTAGTAAGTAATAAATTTTTTGAAATTGGTGATTTAGTTCTTAAATGGGACAAAGCACATAAAGAAAAAGCAAAACACATAAAATTTCAAAGACTTTGGGCTTGACCCATTTCAAATAGATGAAAAAATTGGTCTTTCAACATATATTCTTCAATCATTAGAGGGGGGAAAATCCCTTCTTGTGAATGACCAAATTCTTAAAAAATATTTGTCATGAAAATTCATAAAACTATAAATATGTTTATACCTCCCTTTCGGTTTGATTTTGTTAGTTTGTTTGAATTTTTCAAAGGGTTTATAATCCTAAAAAAAATAAAGGATAGTATATGGGTTGTATTTATAAGCATGTCTACATCTGAAAGCATTTCCTTAAAGCATATATATAAAGTTCTATGATTCATAAAGAAAAATTTCTATATTTTTGGTGGAACTCCTATGTTACCAAGAATTCATATTTATATCACTAGAATATTTACATTTTAGGTTTCTTACAGGTTTCTTCTTCTGGGCCCCATTTATCTCACATTAAAAATATTATACCTAAAATTATTAATGGACGTAAGACCTTACAATAAAACTTTGGAAGTGAGTAGACTTCCCAGCAAATATAAATAACTCTTGTATCACCCCACTTCCATGAACACCTAATTGCGTGCATGCACGCAGACACACACACACACACACACACACACACACACACACACACACACACACACACACACACACACACACAATGGTGTAACATAATGAAAGAGAATTTGAAAGAACTATGTAGTGTGGGAAGTACAAGTAAACTTGTTGAGGATATGGATGCTCATTGATAGCGGGTCAATACTTGTATCATACTAAGGCACCTTCATCGGGGCTATGGATGCTCGTGGGAAGAGAAACAGTGTTGGGTTAAAGAGAGATGAGAAACACACATATGCAATTGTTTACTCACCTAGAGTGAAGGCCCTAGGTCACACCTTATATCAATTATTTGTGGATTGTAAGATAAGGAAAATCAACCTTGGAAATCATCTTTAAGAGGTAGTCTGTCAGTTACCTGATGTCTGCACTTAGTAAAAATATATTTTAAATTTATAAACATATGGTGGTACCCATAATTAAGAGATCTATTTGTATAGTCATTGAGCTTGTTTTTAAATATTTAGTGTGAATGAGTCTTTTGGATAATGTTAGATAAAGATCACTGCTTTGCCTAGTGTGCCACTATTTGTTGAGCCTCAAAAACCCCTTGAAATATTAATCTAAAATTTTAGGGTCCCTTCATTTACATTCTATTTTGCCAAATCACTTTTTATTTCATTTTGTTAATTTCATTTTTCTTTGTTGATTTATTGAAATTTCTAGTTACATTTTCAAATGTCTCTTTGATCATAAACATTAAAAATATATAATAATTTTTGAAATATCCTAAAAAATACAATAAAAAGAAATTAAAAAAGTATTCATTTTTCAAATAATATTGCTTATCCTCCCTTGGTTTTATGCTTTTATTTCAAAATTTAGAAAATCCTTATACCTGATAAACTTTTGGATATGTCATCCCAATATCAGATATCAGAGTTATGTTTAAAAAACTTTGATATGGTTATACATTATACCTGATATATGATATGCGATACAGTTGATACATGAAGTTCCGATATCTGATACTAGACTTATCCTAAAGAAAAAATCATATACATTGTTAATGTCCCAATATAACTTGATGATCATTAAGATGATGATTAAGGATGAAACAAATATTTAATCATGAATTAAAAGAAATTAATAATGAGATTAAATCTTAATCTGTACGATTTTCCCTGGTTCTGATAAGTATTTTCCCTGTTTTAGGTGTTGAACTGGAATAATGGATGAATGACTGGATTTATGGATATGTGTATTTATAAATGTTTTCAATGTGGAATGGTTACGGTATGTACATGCATCCTTCTCCTTGAAATCTTACACCTTCGACCAATAGTCCATATTCCCATCTTAGTTCTGGAGGCTTCCTAGGGAATAAAGTTGTATGAAATCCGAGATGGGAGATATTGTGTCAACCTCAACCTGTCCGTTTGAAGAGGATACCTATTTCAAAATCCTTTTCGTGCGACCGAGATTTTGGGCCCAAGTCCTTAACCATTTCATGACAAAGATCTGGAAGGGTAGAAAAAGTAGAAGCCTTAAAAAGGGGAGCTCCCTTCGTTTAGAAGACGAGTGGACGAGATCCATTTGAAAGGACCCATATGACCAATACCTAGGAACCTTGGGCTAAGACTAAGGAAGCTATGTCCCCTTGGCTTTGGAGCTCCAAAATTTTGAGACTTCGGAGTATGACTGACCTCACCAGCCTTATACTGGCTGAAGGTAATCGGGAGACTCAGTTTCCCGTAAGGTTGACCAATGTTAGGCGGTTTACCATGTGGTTAGGTGGACCTACCTGACCAACTAGACCAGGAATCTGAAACCCTGAAGGCCGGATTCGCGGACCACAAAGGACCCAGAACCATAGATCGTGGGATCCTTCAGATCCATTCCTAATCATATATAAAACATTAGGGATGCGTGGTGCTAGCCCCTTTAATTAGGAGGATGGATTCTTTAGGAGGTAAGAGGATTTTTCATAGTGACACTCCTGAACGTCGAATCCTTGAGGTAACCAGAGCCATAGATCTATAAGTCTACGTGACCAGATCTCGACCATGAGATCTAAGGAATGTATAAGCTTGTCAGTCTAGGGTGACGAGGTGCAGTGATTCCACCTAGGGTGACATGGACCCATATTGACATGCCACGTGTCACCCTGACCTATTCTATGTGTCAGCCCTGGTTCGTACCTTCCTGGACAATGTGGCTAGCGATGTAATCAAGACCCCGTGATTTTAGACAACTTCGTAGTTCAGAAAATTCAGTGAGTGGTGAATTATAGGACCATCCAACCCAAATCATCGATCGCCAAAGGCCGAAATTCCAATAACAATAGCCGATCATCGAACATAACAAGATTTTCAGAGTTTGGGCGTAGTGTGGAATAAGGAATGTTCGACGAGAATCGCCAATCGTCGAATGTCAAAGAGCTAGGGGCACGTGGAGACAATTTGGGACTTCAAGGATTTGGAAAGAGGTATGATGCGTGTAGATAGCCGAAGCCCCCCCTTTAACTGTAGGATATCAATAGAGGACGTGGACCCTTGATTTCCTCTGTTGTTCGACAATCTAGGAATTTGTCAACACTTTTTGGAATTCCCAAAGTCCAGGAACTTCCGAAGTTTCGAAACCTTGCTAATGTAAGTTTTAAACCTGTGAAGTAAATTAATGCATATATATTCTTAAGCAAAACAAAAATTAATCAATCACTCATACACATAGTACACAAAGATTTATACCGGAAACCCTCAAAAGAGGAAAACCTTTTAACTCTTCATTATATTAATTTCACCATTCACCATACAATATATACAATGTTCTTAGGTATTTAGTAGATACGAAAACCCTAATACCTTAATTTAGATTAATTTCGAAAACTGCTAAAAATAGCAAAAACTGCCCAAAAAACAAATTCGGGGCGCTGCCCTGAACGTTGCACGTAAGCAGGGGGGGGCATACTTGGACCCCCCTCGGACCCCCCTAGAAAGTGTGTGATGAAAACAACACAAAGAGAACTACTAGAGGGATCATCAGACGCAATAGTCGAATCTGACACACCCACACACGCACATGCAAAGAATATAACACATACCCAACATTCCCCCACTTGTTGTTTTCTTTGCATCCAGGGGTCCATAGGATTATATAGTGAAAACTCCAGGGCAGCAATGCCCATTATTACCCTACACCAAGAGAAATTTTTTGTGCTCATAGTCTTTTTCAATGAATCTGCAACATTCTTCAAAGTGTCAACCTTTTCCAGCAACACCTTCTTTTCCTCAACCATGTCTCTCACAAAGCGATACTGAACATCAATATGCTTTGTCTTCGAATGATAAGTTGGGTTCTTTTCAAGGAATATTGCACTCTGACTATCACAATCTAATCTCACTACTTGTTTACCAACCCAATACCTGAACACAATATCACTAACCATATTGCTTCCTTGCTTGCATTAGTGCCTACCATGCATTCAGCTTCTGTAGTTGAGAGTGCCACTACAACCTGTCTTTTTCTCATCCAACTGATTTCTCCTCCAAATAGGTTAAACACATACCCACTTGTAGATCTTCTATGATCCATATATCCAGCCTAGTCTGCATCAACAAATCCATGTATTTCCAACACTTTGTCCAATCCTGGTCTTCCTTGGTAGCACAATCCATAACTGGTAGTACCATGTAAATACCTGAAGACCCTCTCTACTATTTTCCAATGGTTCTTCCCTAGTTTTGACATATACCTTCTCAAAAATCCCATTGCATGTGCAATGTCTGGTCTAGTACAAACCATTGCATACATCAAACTTCCAACTGAACTGGCATACAGAACATGGGACATGTCCTCTTATTCTTCTTGTGTCTTGGGACACTGATCTGCAAATAACTTTACACCTATAGGAATAGGAACCTTGACCGGTTTACTTCCATGAATATTAAACCTCTGCAATATCGTCTCAACATATTTTCTCTAATTCAACTAGAGTTTCATGTTTGCACGATCTCTTTTAATCTCCATTCCCAGAATGAAGTTAGCAGCATCGAGATTCTTCATATTAAATTTGGAGGATAGTTGTGATTTCACCTCCTTGATAACATCCATGTTATTTCCTACCAACAACATGTCATCAACATACAACACCACATAAATGAAGTGATTACCAACTTGCTTGGAATATACACAGTGATCACCCCTGCTTCTCACAAATCCCAATCCAAGGATATATGTGTCAAACTTTTGGTACCACATCCTAGGTGATTGCTTCAGGCCATATAGTGACTTATTTAGCTTACAAACCAACTCTTTCTTTCCCTTCACTACAAAGCCTTATGGTTGCTTCATGTAGATTTCTTCTTCTAGAACCCCTTGTAGGAATGTTGTCTTCACATCCATCTGTTCCACTTCAAGATCAAAAGCAACAACAATAGATAAAATAAATCTAATATAAGTTAACTTAGCAACAGGAGAAAAAATCTCACCAAATTCAATTCCCTCTACCTGGGAATAACCTTTTTCTACTAATCGAGCTTTGTATTTCTCCACTTTACCTTGTGCATCAAATTTCTTCTTAAACAACCATTTTCTACCAACAGATTTTATTCCAGTTGGAAACTCAACTATATCCCATGCCTCATTCTTATCCAAGGCATCCATTTCTTCAATCATAGCCTTCTTCCAGAGTTTACTATCCTCTGAATTCACTGCTTCCCTGACAGTTCTGGGATCATCATCAGTAATAGATAAAGAAAAATTGGAATGAAAATCATGTGGACTATACCTTTCTGGTTTCCTTTTATCTCTCATTGATCTCCTCAATACTAGGGTATGAGGTTCGTCTTCTTCTTCTTCTTCTTCTCCTTCCTCTTCTTCAGATGATTCAGATTTTGCATCATCCAACTCAACCTCTATTTTCTCAGGTTCGTCTTGCATTGGTAGGAATTCCTGTTTGGACACATCTTTTACCTCTTTGAAAACAACATCTCGATTGTAAATAGTCTTCTTGGTTTCTAGGTTCCAAAGTTTATAACCTTTCAGACCATCTTTATAACCAATAAAGATACACTTTTCAGCCTTTTTATCCATCTTACTCCTATTTTCCTTTGGAACATGTACATAAGAATCATAACCAAACACTCTAAGATGTTGAAGAGAGGGTTTATTTATATACCGTACCTCGTGTGGAGTTTTATCATCCAACACTAATGAAGGTGATCGATTGACCAGGTAACATGTTGTACCCACTACCTCTACGCAAAATTCATGTCCTAACTAGGCACCGTTGAGCATGCTCCTTTATTTTTCCATAAGTGTCCTGTTCATTCTTTCTACAACTCCATTATGCCGAGGAGTGTATGGAGTAGTCTTCTACCTTTCTATACCACACTTCTTACAGAATTCTTTGAGTTCATTTCCGTAGAATTCTCCACCATTATTTGTTCTCAATACCTTTATTTTCTTCTCTGTCTGATTTTCTACCAGAGCCTTAAACTCTTTAAATTTATCAAATACCTCATATTTATTTCTAAGAAAATAAATCCATGTGTTCCTTGAGGAATCATCTATGAATGAAACATAATACACAGATTTACCTAGGGATGGAACAAGAACAGGTCCAAACACATCACTGTGTATCAACTCTAAGATCCCCTTTTCTCTTGTAGCACCAGATGGGAATCTTACTCGATTTTGTTTAACATATATGCAACGTTCACATAAATAAAAATCCAGAGTGCAATTAGACATACCTTCAACGATACCTTTACCGTGTAGTGTTTGAAGGCCCTTTTCTCCAATATTCCCCAGTCTTTGATGCCACAACATGGTCTTCTTTTCAGGGACAATATTGGTATTTTTTCCTTCATTTCTCTGTTCAGGGACAACAGAACTATTACACCCATTAGTATAAGTGATTCTCAACAACTTGTACATATTTCCACACCAAACTCCCCTCATCAACACCATTTCCCCTCATACCATATTTCAAGTGCCCTTTCCCAATACAGTATCCGCTCCTGCATCATCCAACTTTCTTACAGATATTAGGCTCCTAGTTAGTTTTGGAATGTGCAAAACCCCAGGGAGAGTTCTAATCATTCCATCTTTTAGCAACAACTTAACCCTTCCACGTCCCATGATTCTGGCTGTCAAGTCATCTCCTAGGAATACATCACCACCATCATATTTTTCATATTCACAGAACCACTCCCTGTGAGGAGTCATTTGATATGATGCACCTAAGTCGATTAACCATACATCATGGTCTGCATGTGTACCTGTAGATGCCAGGTAAACATTACCTCCTTCTTCAATGGAGGTTTTCGCCTATGTGGAAGAGGTACTATCAGATCCCTTTGGTTTATCAACCTTCTTAGACTTGTAATATTTCTTATAATGCCATGTTTTACCACACTTCCAACATTTCCTCAAATATTTTCCTTGAGACTTATATCTACCTGTAGATTTAGATCTCCCCCCCAAAGACTTACTAGGATTTCTGTCTTGGGTACAACCTCTTACAAATAAAGCATCTGTGCTATGACCATCCATGCTTTTCTGCCTCATCTCTTCAAATAACAAGGATGAAACTACATCCTCATAATTCAATGTAGATTGAGTGGTACTACCAATTGCTACAACCAAATTATCCCAAGAGTTTGGAAAATAACATAACAAAGTAATACACTTATCTTCTTCTGAAATCGTAATATTAACAGATATGAGTTGACTTACCAGAGTATTAAAGGGATTTAGATGTTCTGTCATAGAATCTCCATCTTCCATCCTAAGATGATACAACCTCTTTTGAAGAAACAAATTGTTTACTAGGGAATTTGATTGATACAAATTCCCTAACTTATCCCATAGTTCCTTGGCTATATATTCTCCCGAGACATTCAACAACACCGAATTTTCCAGGTAGAGTCAAATAGTACTCCTTGCTCTTCTATCCAACTTCTCCCAATCTTCCTTCGACATACCAGTAGGTGGTGTACTAGTATTTTTGTACTAGTAGGTTGTGTACCAATCATGTGTGTTCCAGTAGGCTACGTACCAGTAGGCTATGTACCAAGATCCACAACGATCCATTGTTCTTTATCTACAAGAAGGTCCTCCATCTTCTCCTTCCATAGCTCAAATTTTTTACCGTTGAACTTCTCTATCTCGATTCTAGAAGAGCTCGCCATTCCTCTTTATACATTCGAATAACCAATAAAAAAGATCCCACTAAACCCAATTTTATCACAGACCCAAGATAAACTTGATCTATCAAGACCGAGCCAAACCCTCAGCAACAAAGGCGTCCCTCTGAATCCAAAAATGAGCTCTGATATGACATGTAAATTTTAAACCTGTGAATTCAAGAAATGCATATAGATTCTTAAGAAAAACAAAAATTAATCAATCTCTCATACATATAGTACACAAAGATTTATACCTGAAACCCTCAACCAGGGAAAACCTTTCAACTCTTCACTATATTAATTTCACCATTCACCATACAATATATACAATGTTTTTAGGTATTCTGTAGATACCAAAACCCTAATCCATTAATCTGAGATTAATTTAGAAAATAACTAAAAATAGCAAAAACCGCCCAAAAATAAATTTCGGGGTGCTGTGCATAACCAGGGGGGGCATACCTGGCCCCCCTGGGACCCCCCTAGGAAGCTCCCGATGCACATGACACAATAAGAACTACTATAGGATCGTCAAATGTAGTTTTCAAATCTGACGCGCCCACACACACACATGCAAAGAATATAACATATACCCAACAACTAACACATGCTCTTAGCTCCCGATTTTCAGCCCAAGATCGCGAGGAGGACCCCGCTAGTTGTTTTAATCACCTAGTGGGAGATGTAAGCTTCGGGAAGCTAGTTAAGAGGGTTTTGGCTTAAGTAAAGAACCGAAAATGAACCAGTAAAAGAAAAAATTTGATGCCCCACCCCTAGAAAGGCTATTTAGGTGTTGGGAGTGTTACAAATTGGTATCAGAGCATGGTTACAACAATTGGCCTGCTTGGGCTCATGGATGAGTTGTGTAAAAAACATATTTAAAGAGATTTAAGGGTGACTCCCTACCTTTCCTCTTTCCTAAAGAGTTTGGTTAAACCCTTACTGAAGAAAAGAATGAAAGTCTTCTACTGTATGTGTGTATTTACGAAATATGACTATGTGTTGTTCATGAACTAATATATTGTTAGCTAACAACAATTTTTTTGTTATGAATCAAGCGGTCAGTGAATCATGGGAAACTAAAAGCATAAAGTATGGTGACATGCCATGAAGTAGGGGATGGCTCCAACAATAAAGATGAGGAATCTGATGAGAGGAGGGCGGTGGAGACCCCTCTGGATCTGGCTGAAATTGTAAGGAGCCTCATGGCCGAATTACAGAGCCGCAAGGCCAAAAATGAGAGATTGATAAAGGATCAAGAAAGTCAAGATGAAATCAACACAGTCTTGCTACAGAGCTTATCTGACATACAAAGACAACTACAGCATGGACCTGTAACCATTCATGTGGACCGATGACATACGAAGAGAAGCCGAAGTCCACCCGAGATACGAAAATGTGGTCCCATAAGTGGACACACTAGGAGGAGTACCTTAAGGAAGGTCCAACCTGGAGACAGGGGACACTCATTGGGATAATCCTCTGGGAAGGAAACTGGAAACTCAGAGGGATCTTCTAGTAGAAAAAATATCTTACATTCTCAAAGGAAAGGGAAAAAGTGAAAGCATTCCAAAAGTCATGACCCTGAAGAGTTCAAGAAATCCAAACCACCCTCTTTTGATGGTGAGATTAAGAAAGGGGAAGAGGAAAAATCTTGGCTTCTTGGTTTAAAGAAGTACTTTAGAGTCCATGATTACTCTGAAAACTTGAAGGCTCTAATAGCCATATTCAACCTAAATGGAAAATCTTCCATTTGGTGGGAAGACCTTAAGAATGTGAAAGGAATCCATGAAGAGAAATTATTATGGAAACAATTTGAGAAACACTTCAAGAAGAAGTATCTGTCAGAAAACTATTTTTATGAGGAGACTAAAGAGTTCTATGAACTCAAGCTGGGACAAGTCACCATAGAGGAATATGTCAATAAATTCCTCGAGTTACTGAGGTATGTACCCTACATAAAATATGAAAAGGTAAAAGTGCAACGATTTATTAGTAGATTACCTTAGACCTATCAAAACAGGATTGAGTTTGACAAGATGAAGACCTTAGAAGTCACTATTTGGAAGGAGAGGTATTGTTATGAACAACTCGGGAGTTAGATAGAACCTCGCGAGGATTGGAAGAAGAGAAGTTCGAGATTCAATAAGAATGGGTTCGAATTCTCAAGATTTAATAATTGTTGGAAGGAATCTAGGATAAGACTTCCCACTAGAAGTGTATATTAGAAAACTTTCCCCTCCCAGAGTGGAAATAAACCTTTTGGAGCAACCCCAGGAAAGACGG
The DNA here is from genome assembly GCA_009831015.1 of Picea engelmannii. Taxonomy (NCBI): domain Eukaryota; kingdom Viridiplantae; phylum Streptophyta; class Pinopsida; order Pinales; family Pinaceae; genus Picea; species Picea engelmannii. The sequence continues at coordinate 61,456 of ML815841.1, read as the reverse complement.
ATAACCCAAAGAAGGAACCCTTGAAATGTTGGGGTTGTGGAGAAGAACATCTACTGAGGGACTGTCCACATAGACAAAAGAACAATAGGAGAGTTTATAAAATCCAAGAAGCTACCACCGTTAATGATGTGGCTAGGATTATGCCACGGATTTATGCACCCATGGATAATAAACAAGTCGACCACCAAGCTTCAGTGGTGGATATGGAAGGTATGATTGCCAACCATACAATTTCTATTTTAATTGACCCTAGTTCTAATTTTAGTTATGTGGCCCCTCAGACTGTTGATAAGTGTAAACTATAGCCACATAGACATGCTAAGCCATGGTTGGTATAGCTAGCCACTGGCACCAAAATAAAAGTAGCGGAGGTCATACCATCTTTCCAATTCATTATGGATGGATTGCCCACCCAAGATACCCTTAACATACTTCCCCTATGATCTTATGACCTGTTGATTGGTATGGAATGGATAGCTACATATAAAACTAGGTTGTACTATTACCATAAAACCTTAGAATGTGTAAATGAAGAAGGGAGAAAGATAACCCTCTGAGTAATTCAGAAGCCTGTCTCAGTGAGAGGAATATCAACCCTTCAAATGAAAAAGTATTGCAGAAAGGGATGTCCTCTATATGAAATACAGGTGTTGGAATATGTTGAGGATGATAGAACAAACCTAGAAGACCACCCCATATTAAGAGAGTATAGAGACATGTTCCCAGAAGAGGTATCGATTCTACCTCCGAGAAGATACATTGACTTCTCGATAGAACTTGCACTGGGAGCAGTTCTAGTGTCTAGGAAACCCTATAGGATGAGTACACCCGAACTAGTTGAGATCAAGCTACAAATAAAGGAAATGATGGACAAAGGCTACATCCGTCCTAGTGTGTCTCCATGGGGATCACCACTCCTTTTTGTGAAGAAGAAACTCTAACTGTGCAAATATTATATACAACTCAACAAGACAACTATAAAGAACAAGTACCCCTTACCAAGAATCGATGACTTGTTTGACCAATTAGGGGGTGCTTCCATTTTCTCAAATATCAATTTGAGGTCTAGATACCATCAAGTCTGAATCAAGGATGAAGAAATCCACAAAAAAAACTTCGGGACCCGATATGGTCACTATGAATTTGTGGTGGTGCCATTTGGATTAACCAACGCCCCCGACACTCTTATGTGCTTGATGTATAATGTACTCAGCAAATTCCTAGATAAATTTGTATTGGTTTTCATTGACGATATCCTAATATACTCCAAGAACAGAGAGGAGCATGGAGAAAATCTTAGACTTGTACTTCAAGTTCTAAGAGAGCATCAACTCTACACTAAGTTTAGCAAGTGTGACTTTTTCCAGAAACAAGTCCATTACTTAGGCCATTTATTTCTAAAGAAGGTGTGGAAGTAGACCCTGACATCATCATATCTATTATGAAATGGCCTACCCCAAAGGATGTATGTGATATCAAATCCTTTATGGGCTTAGAAGGATATTATAGAAGGTTCATAAAAGGATTTTCAAATATTGATTCTCCAATCACCACCCTCCAGAAAAGGGAGCTAAATTCACTTGGACATCAGAATGTGAAGAAACATTTCAGGAACTGAAATACCTTCTTACCCATGCACCTATAATGAAGATTGCAAACCCTGATAATGACTTCTTCGTGTGTACAGATGCCTGCAAGAAATAACTTGGAGGAGTCCTTATGAAAGAAGGATTTGTAGTTTGCTACGAATCCAGAAAATTGAACGAGCATGAAATCAATTATGTGACCCATGATCTAGAGTTGGCTAGAATAGTGCATGCTTTAAAAATGTGGAGGAATTACGTCCTAGGTGGGAGATTTATACTTATGACAGAACATTGTGGGTTGAGGCACATGTTTGATCAACCAAAACTCAATGCTAGACAAGCTAGGTTGATGGCTCTCCTTAGTGAGTTTGATTTCAAAATCAAACACATCAAAGGAAAGGAAAACAGGGTGGTCGATGCCCTTAGAATAAGTATGAAAACGATTCACCTGGCAGCGGTGAGTACCTGTGAAACAAATGTCAGGGAAAGAATCAGGAATGCACAAGAAACAAATCCATTCTTCAAGACCATGACATCGTACCTAAAGCAAGAGCCCACAAGGCTAAAGTATGAAGGCTATCAGATGTTGGACGAAGGTTTGTTGAGTTACAAAAATAGATTGTATATTCCAAGTTGTGATGACTTGAATAGGCTCATAATGGACAAACTGCACAAGAGACCATATACCGACCACCCAGGATATCATAAAATGATCACGGCCACTAGGAAACAATTCTATTGGCCTGGATTGAAAAAGGACATAGCTGAATATTTAGTTAAATGTCTAGAATGCCAACAAGTTAAGGAAGAACACCGACACCCAACAGGGTCATTGCAACCTCTAACAATTCCAGAATGGAAATGGGAGACCATCTCCATGGATTTCATCACCGGATTACCAAAATTGTCCAGGCAGAATGATGCCATCATGGTAGTGGTGGACAAGTTGAGCAAGTCCGCTCACTTCATTCCTGTCAAATCGACTTGCAAGGAAATAGATATTGACAACATATTCATGAAGGAGATATTCATATTGCATGGCATGCCTAGGGATATTGTATCTGACAGAGACACGGAATTCACTTCAATCTTTTGGAAATCCTTGATGGTTGGTTTTGAGACTAAATTTTTGTTTAGCATAGCCTATCACCCTCAAACCAATGGAAAGATAGAAAGAGTAAACAATATATTAGAATACATGCTAAGAATTCATGCAATGCATCAACCTAAGAAGTGGGAGGACTACCTGCCATTGGTAGAATTTTCCTACAACAACAGTTATCAAGAATCACTAAAGATGAGCCCTTTCGAAGCCCTCTATGGTAGACAGTGCAAGATTCCATTCAGTTGGAGTAATCTAGTGGATAGAATTACAATCGGACCTGACATGCTAAAATAAATGGAACAACAAGTGATTAAGATAAATAAAAATATGAAAATCGCTCAGGATAGAAAGAAAAGTTACGTCGACAGAAAGAGAACTTCCAGAGAGTTCAAGATAGGAGATATTGTCTATCTCAGAGTTAGGCCCAGAAAGAGTTCCCTGAGAATGGGAGATTGTGCCAAAATGGCACCTCAAAATTGTGGACCCTTTGAAGTTTTAGATAGAGTGGGACCTGTAGCCTATAGGATATCACTCCCTCTCACAGTAAAGGCACATAATGTTTTCCATATTTCATTATTGAAGAAATATGTACATGATTCTAATCATATAATTGACTGGTCTATGATCCAGGTGGAACCGGAGGGAGAATTCCTACCAGATCCTCAATGCATACTACATAGGAAGGAAACCCCACTCAAGAACCAAACCATTACATAAGTCAAGGTGCAGTGGAAACACTTTGGACCATATGAGGCTACGTGGGAAATGGAGGATGCCATGAGACAGGCATATCCATTTTTGTTCACTTCTGTATATACATAGCATGTTGATAGATAGAACATCGAGGACGATGTTACTTTAAGGGGGAGGGAATTGTAAAACCATATTTCCCCCAGTTTGTAAATATAACTATAATGGAAAAGAGACTATGGAAAACTTAATATGTGTGAATGTTTGATTTGATGGACCTTTGTATAAAAGGTCAATGAATGTAAATTCTGTTAATTACTAGAAACATGGATAATTGTTGCATGACTATTGGAAGGGGGGTGTAATAGTAAAGACCACGAATTCTATGAAAATAGATGGTTAAGGGGACCAGGAATGGTTGCGTTAACCTTCACCAAATCAGTACCTTACTGGATTTAATTGGTCTGGACCAGAACATTCCTCCGACCTAGAAATGAATTACAGTCAGGAAGGTAGGTGGGAAGAACTCCTCAAGAGTTAATGAGGGGATGGGGTAGAGAATCCATCTGTAAGGATTCCATACTTGACCATGCGCTGGGAATTTGAGCCACACACATACTTGATAAAAGAGCCAAGAAAGGAAGGTGATGTGGGAAGAGGGAGACCTGCGAAGAGTGCAAAGATGAGAGGCAAATCTCTCGGGTTCAACGAAGAACTGGAAATAAGCATTCTGGTCACAGGAAATGAATGAGAATGTTATGATTCAAGCTGATAAATGAGGCCGATCCTCCTTTCTTGGTATTGTGTAAACCATTGCCAAGATCCTGTGGGAGGAGGAGAGTAACCTTCGTCCCTACTGTTGTTGAGACAAAATAAAAGATTTTGTTGCAGAGCATCATGGTCTAGCTCGGGGGTAGCTAGTGGTAAATCCATTTGGAGTGACTGAGCCTATGGTTGGGTGGAAACAAACACCCCTTTCAACAGTTGCTTCACATTGTTTGGTTCTGATAAGTATTTTCCCTATTTTATGTGTTGAACTGGAATAATGGATGAATGCCTGGATTTATGCATATGTGTATTTATAAATGTTTTCTATGTGGAATGGTTATAGTATGTACATGCCTTCTTCTCCTTGAAATATTACACCTTCGACCAATAGTCCATATGCCCATCTTAGTTCTAGAGGATTCCTGGGGAATAATCTTGTATGATGGTAGAGATGGGAGATATTGTGTTGACCTGAACCTGTCCGTCTGAAGAGGATACCTCTTTTACAATCCTTGTTGTGCGACCGATATTTTGAGCCCATGTCCTTAACCATTTCATAACAAAGCTTTGGAAGGGTAGTGAAAGTGGAAGACTTAAAAAGGGGAGGTCCCTTCATTTAGAATACGAGCAGACGAGATCTGTTCAAAAGGACCCATTTGACCAATACCCAGGAACCTTGGGCTAAGCCTAAGGAATCTATGTCCCCTTGGCTTCAGAGCTCCGGAAGTTTGGGACTTTAGAGTATGAACGACCTCACTAGCCTTATACTGGATGAAGGTAACTGAGAGACTTGGTTTACCGTAAGTTTGACCAACGTTAGGCGGTTTCCCAGGTGGTTAGGTGGACCTTCTTGACCAACTAGACCAGGAATTTGAAACCCCAAAGGCCAGAGCCGCGAAGGACCCAGAACCGTAGATCATGGGATCCTTCGGATCCGTTCCCTGTCCTAGATAGAACATTGGGGATGTGTGGCAATAGCCCCTTTAATTCAAAGGATGGACACTTAAGGAGGTAAGAGGAGTTTTCATAGCAACACTCCCGAATGCAAATCCCCAAGGTAACTAGAGTTGTAGATATATAAGTCTACGTGACCATATCTCGACCGTGAGATATGATGAATGTATAAGTCTGTTAGTCAGGGTGAAGTGACACAACCTAGGGTGACATTGATCCAGATGGATATCGATGGCCACCCACCTTTTCCAACTGGCTCAAAACAGTTTTATGACAATTTTGGCAATTTACTAATTTTAGCAGTTTTAACTTTCGGGGCCATTTTGAGGGCCTAAATGAAGGTTTTTCGGGATAAAGATTCTTAATGATAACCAAAGGAATGATTGACCCCCAAAATTAATATCCTTGACTATACCTTTCCAATGGGCTATCGGACGCCTAAAACGAAGATCGTATGCACAAGTTATGACCCCAGGAAGTTGATATACTAACTTACCCAAATGAGGCCCACATGACTTTTGGCGCTTCATCTCGTAGGGTTAGGTTTTTGGATGTCTAGGGTTTTTGGAATTCTTGTTTATTGTAAAAATGCCTTCAGAGCCTCATTGTAATCTTCTTCTTTTGAATGCGCACAACCGTCACATCTCTTCTCAGAGATAAGCCGCCACCATTCCAACAAGCTTGTTTCCGCTGCATTTTACAGTTTCAGGTTATTTCATTATTGAATAGAAAACCAATTTTACTGTATCTCTATTATTTTGTGTTAAGAACCTGTTAATAATCTGTATTCATTTCGTTCTAATCATAAAATTTGGATCAGTGGTATCAGAGTGGTCTGCTCCTTCGCGTTTTAATGCATGTCCCCAATGAGGTCGGAGTACAAAGAGTTGGGTCTCGAGCTTGTTTCTCTTGAGGACAGAAGCTCTCGCACGCCCAACCGACCTCTCATGGAAGGAGAAAATAAATATGATGGGACATGGCATCCTTTCAAACTGTTGATTGAGGAAGCCCTCACACAAATAGAGGAATGAGATGATGGATAGTTTCGCACAAATCCTTCGACGGCTACCAACAGACGACGCATCTTCTTTGAACGGAGGTGCCGCCCCCTTCAAGGTACAAGTAAACTTCGATATTCCTATATTTGAAGGCCAGATAGACACAGATACTGTAGACAAGTGGTTGAATATACTAGAAGGGTATTTTTCTGTCCATAACTTTTTGAATAGAGAAAATATTACTTTTGCGCTCCTCAAAGTCATTCCCCATGTCAAATATTGGTGGGAAACTTTCTGTGAGAAAAAGAAAATAGAGGAAACCTCATTATTTTCAGTCACGACCACTTGGGAATCCTTTAGGGATTTTATTGAGGAACAATACTACCGTGTCAAAAGTTATGATGACCTGTATACCAAATGGACCACACTGTGGCAAGAAAGAGACCAAGCAGTGCCCGATTTCACAAATATCTTCCATACCTTGCGCACCAAGCTGGGTATCAAAGATTCAGAGTGACATCTGGTGCTCAAGTATCGTGGTTCTCTGCATAGATACATCAAGACTGAAATGGAATTTCTAGACATCTCATCCTTGGGCGCGGTGTACCAATATGACGTCAAAATCGAGCATAAGCTCAAACAAAAGATGCGACAATTTGGGCCTGCGAAACCCTCACAACAAAATCTAGGAAAGGGCGGCCCCAACCCACAGAACAAAGGAAAGAGAAAATATGGACAATATCAGGAAAACTAGTCCAAGCCGCAAGCAAAGAAGGACACCGGAAAGACAAACAAAGATACTGGGAAGTGGTATGACTTCCATAAGAGCCCTTAGCATAATTGTCACATACCCACTAAGCAAATCAAACTTTTTCATTGATTTCTCAACAATCAGAATCCTCGAAGTCCTACGAGGCTTAGTACAGGCTAGCTGTTTCCTTTTTCCACCTCCATGTGATTATAGTTCACAATTATAAGTCGAATCAGCACAGTGTTTTTTCTCACTTTGTGACTCGGTACTACCATAATGTCGAGCCTCTCGACATTGCAAACCCCGAAGCTTGAAACAACGAAACACCGAACCCCGACGGGGCTATCGAGGGGCAAGTTTCTCTCTTGGGGACTTGTCTACGTGACCCTGTACTGTACCCATGCGCTTAATCCAACCAAGAGCTTAATGGGTTTACGTGATTTGTGGAATCGCGATACACGACTCCTGCATTTCCCCATTCAAATCCCTGAAGCTTCCGAGGTCTCCAAAGTTTCCCTCCCAAGGGAGATCAACCTTCTGCACATGACCGTGTATTTCCCAGAGTCAAATTTGGGTTTCGGAGTTTCTCCTTTTCTGATGCCAAGAGTTCTTGACCTCTTGATCTCCTGAACTTCGATGGGCCAACTCCCCATCTTTGGCCCTTAGCCCCTTCTGGATATATTCTTGGTCCACGTGACCACAACCCTATCTCCTATTGGGGTTTCGGACATCGCAATGCCGAACCGCAAGGACACCTTGTCCACGGGATTCCCGATATCTCGATCCTCGATTGTCCGACCTGACGTCAGCTAGGCCCCACAACAACGAAGCTTTCTCCCCCTGGTCGGGGTTTCGAACTTCGTGATTCCAAGTTGCAAGGACTTCTTATCCAAGTGATTCCCGATATCCCGACTCGCGATTTCCTGATTGACGATTCTCCCTTCGAGACTTTTCCTGGAGGCCCCAATCATTGCAACGCATCCCCTCAAGATGGATGGTCCTGATCGCCTCTCGCTGTTTCGAGACTTCGAATGCTCTGGAAGTCTTGTCCTCAGGACTTGCGAAACGTCAAACTCCGATGCACCGATTTTTCCTTCTATCGGGACTTCCTTCGATAGTCTGGATCTCCGACACGTATCCCCAACTGATGGATGGTCCAAATCAAATCTCACTGATTCGGAGTTTCCGCTGCCGAAATACTCTGGCAAATTTCCCCTTCGATCCCCGAAATGCCGACGGGATGCCGATCTTGCCTACATGTCCTCCTATGATGGACGAATCAGATTTGTCTCGGGGTTTTCACTATGAAAATCCCCGACCTCATGTCATTGTGACTCTCGACTTCACGAGTGCCGATATCCTGATGGCCACGCCTCTCGTAGAGACTTTCAACCTTCGGTTCATGAGGGCTTAACCCTCATGCGTCTCTGAACAGATCCCACGGCTGTCGGGTTTTTCTAGCTAGGATCTAACGGTTTAGATCTATCCCACATCGCACACTCTCCCACTATTTCATTGGCGTGGAAAAATCAATGGTCCATATGTTCTCATGGACCTTGGGGTCTACGATCCCGATTTCCTCGCTATTCATGAAGATAAAGGAAAAGGGGCAAGGTATGTAACTCCTTGTTTCTTTCGTCAATCTAACGGTCGTGAATGACCATGGATCTTCTGACGAAATCTCATCCATCGATCGATAGTTATCCCTATGATGCTACTTCAGAATTTTAAGAGGGTCATTCCTCCCCGTACAGGGTCATTAAGACTTGCACATTCAAGTCCTTTTTCCAGGTTCTTGGTAAACCTTTCCAAGGAGGAAATCTCTGTGAAGAGATCTATTCCGGGGCATTCCGGGAGACAGACAAGGGGAAACAAGTTCCTGAGGACGGACTGGAAGTCTGATTTGGTTCAACTCATGCATAATTAAATTCATTTATCAACATAAGCCATGCGTGGTCTTTCTGTTATAATCATATCGCTATTATTTCTTATCAAAACTCTGCACAGACATTCTAATACTGTAATCGTTCACAATTTCACAGTTCTATGAGCATAGATGTCAGTATATGAATTTCAAGATGCAATATGTAAAACACTTATCAGAAATAACACTAGAAGTGAGTGCAACTGCTGAGAGGGGTGCTTGTTTCCAGCCAACCGTTGGAGTAGCGACTACCAGCGGATTTACCACTAGCCACCCCCGAGCTGAGACCACGATGCTGTGAGACTACGTCTCTCTATCTTCCAGTGACCAGGAGCGAAGGTGGAAATCCTTCCTCTCTGCTGTCACTCACTCTGCGTAATGCTAGAGTTCTCCTCGCGTCTGCCCCTGGAATCGCTTCTACCCCCACGCCTTATCCTCTTGTGAGGTTGCGTGTGGCACGATTACCCTCGCGCTGATCAGGCCTGACGGCTCTACGGATGGGAGGTTCCCCTCCCATCCCTCATTAAACCATCTACCCACCATGTAATGTCCCCCACCTCTTAGAGAGGTGATGAGGAGACTCAATGGCCTAGGCACCCCCACTAGGTCATAGTCTCACACTGAGGGGGAAAAGTCAAGAAGTTAAAAGTTATATTTTTAAGTTGACTTAAGAAAGGAAAAGGATAAAGGAGTAAAATATAACTCAACAGAGGAATAGAAGATTAGCCCTGGGAGTTAACCTAACTCAACAGAGAATTAGAAGGAAAAGTATAAGTAAGAGGCTGGGGTGCACCTATTATTCATTCTGGTTTTGGATTAGAATTTTCTATTGCGCTTGAGCATTCAGTTTGGGGGTTTTGCTGTACAAACCCTTGTGAGAAACTCAGAGGTGAAATATTCACTCACCTTGTTCCACAGCTTGGTCTCGGGGATGAAAGACTCCTCCACACCATTCTAGTCTAAGGGCCAACTTATCGAGGGAGGTTAGATCTAGCTTATCCTGAGGGTATGGGGCCATTCTGACAGTTGGGTTTTGTTTGTAGGGGCAGGACTATCAGTTTGAGGGCTTTTCTGGAGGGTTATCATCATTCTACATTTGTCTGCAGATTGGGACGTTGTGGAGCCATAGGGGACGTCCTATAAAACTCAGATCTAGGGAGATCTGCTTGAGATTTGAGCCCGAAACTTCTCCCACGAGATTCTCATAGCCCGATCTATATTCTTGGAGAGTTTCAGAGCATTTGGAGGCCTCCTTCATCAGGGCCGAACCAGCTAGGGTTTCAGTCATCCAGTAGGGCACACCATTCAGTGGAGAATTTAGATCTACAGGGTTTGAGAGTGGATTTGGGAATTTGGACATCTGGGTTTTCCTTACAATTGCCCGATCTATCATTTGGAATATTTCTCGAGATTATTGGACACTTTTGGTAGCAGGGAAGAATTATTCAGGGCTTCAACATTCTAGCAAGACGTGGCAATTTCCAGCTTGGAGGTTGAGCATTAGTACGGCTCAGATCTACTTGATTTAGTCTTCATTGTATATCCAGCCTTTGGAGGCTTATTTTGTATTGTCGGGAACATTTTGTAGCAGCTCATATCTATTGCTTGTACGACCATCTGAGGTTTATGCCAGATCGGCCATCTATTGTATTGATCTTACAT
>ML815841.1:32462-50826 GCA_009831015.1 Picea engelmannii | reverse complement strand
TTAACGCCACCTTTCCAGGTGCCTTCCACCGCCATCGTGGTCTCTTTTTCAGCACATCCCCTCTCAACAGTTCTGTAATATAAATTCATAATGTTATTTACATTCATCGACCTTCTTCATAAGGTCCATTCACATCATACATTGACATTTTCATCATGCTTTAGCATGGTAATTCCTATATTAGGATTAATTACAAATTTGGGGAGAACAAGGTGTTACAATTCCCTCCCCCTTAAAGGAACACCATCCACGGTGTTCTTTCTCAAAACACATGTCATGCCTTTCTTATTCGGCCACTTCATAAGTCTTGATCTTCGTCATCTTCCTTCATTAATTCACAATTTTGTGCAAAAACACCTTACTGATGTTCAAATTTCAAAAGAACAAGAAAAATTTCATATTCTTAGCACAATACTTATCTGTGCAGTCCGTGGATTTGTATCCGCGTGGTAATTTTGTTATCCATGCTCATCGTCCTCCCTGACGTACCCATTGGATGCATAGTTCCAATTCAATAGCTCACAAAAGCCATCATAATTTCATCTTTCTTTCCAAGGTTTTCCTCGCACGGGAAACTACCCACTGTGTGCATTATCCCAATAGTTTTCAAAAAATTTTAAGGTCTCCTCTTCCTTGCGGTCACTCACCCTCCAGGCCGAGGCTCGGGTATCCCCTTAACTGTTATATAGTCCCTCAGGCGATCCATTTTTCCCTGCCAAGGTTTTCTCGCACAAGAAGAATTTTAGAGACTCTATCGAGTCTTATAGTCGATGCGTCCCTCAGACTTGCTCTGCCGAGGCATCCCTCCAGCTTGTGTTATGTCAACAAAATACTTTGCAGGTGATCATGGCTTATCACAGGGTTTTCATGGCTCAGTAGTAGCCATGTTCATCACTTTCAGCTTTGATAGCCTTCATTTGTTCCTTTCAGAACAAATCTTTACTTCTCACCTGTATCACAGGTACACAAGATTTCATGAGACATCATCATAAATCCTAACTTTCAGAATTTTATTGCAAACCTGTCACCCACAGATTTATCAAGTCTCATGATTTGTTTTCATATTTGTCCCGCTCAGGAACCAGACTCATAATTATGGGGCTTTCCTTCCCATAACATTTTTGGTCAGCAGGAAATTGGCCTTCCCTATGGGCTTACAACATTGCCATATCCAGGACTCCTTCTTCCTGCATTCATTCCTTAGCTAATCAAGTTGTCAGTTCTTATGTACTTACATTTTATCACACATTTACAACATAGTCACAACAATCTTAGAATTGTGCATACTTTAATGATTAAATTACTTCCTCAAAAGGAAATACCATTCTTGCAGTTTGTCCCAGTAGGCAATTGGTCTTTCCTATGGGCTTACCTTACTGCCATATCCATGACCCTCTTCTTCCTGCAATTCATTCCTCAATCAACCAAACCATTGTTATATTTTCCATGTATATATATATATATATATTTTTGAATGTAATTTCAACCTTCCAAGGAGTTTTAACAACTGTGCCACTATCCTTGGCCACATTCATACCCAATGCATCCTTGCATTGATTTCAAGTTCGTCACACTTTGGGACCGGTTCTTGGTCATGGGGTGTTGGGATTTAACCAATCCTCTCCTCATATGGTTTATTCATTTTCATTCATTCTTACAACAGAATCCACGCTTCTTGTTATAGGCCGATCACGACCCCAAATTAGTACATATTAAACTTAAAAGTTTCACATGAATGCGCCCACGCATTATGCCTTCATTAATATCCAGGGTGCTAGCTCTCATGGCCACCCACATTTGATTTTCTCTAAAACCTATACCTCATGAGTAAAAATGTTGGAAGGTCCTCCTTCCTCAATGAGGAACCCATTGTTTGTCTTTTATGCAAATATGCATTTCCTGGAAGTAATTCCAAGCAACGTGTTATCTATGAGCACTTTTGTTTCCAATCGTTCCTTGATTGGTCCATGTGTTCATGACATATCAGTTCATGGATTCTTCTGAAGGTTACAATCAGTCTTTTAGTACCATAGGTTCATACCTCCATTATTCAGTTCATCCTCCCCGAATCATACCCTACTCGGGTATCCAAGGCATACAACTGCCCTTTCAATTTTTTATTTTTTTATTTTTTATTTTTTTTCCAGGTATAACATGCAAATAATAAAATAATTTCGGAAGGGGTTCTCACCAAATCCCTTCATACCCTGTGCCACACAGGCACGAATACCTTTATACCTGTTTTTGGCTGCTTGCACCCTTTCTTTGTCCTCTACCTTATCAGTAGTACTTTAGCGGGATGTCCACAGTCCCGTCAACAACCTTTCGACCGCAGCCTTTCCATGGTCACCCTCTGCTTGAGGTTGTTCTTTGTTGGAAACTGTCTTTCTCAACAGTTCCAACATTACTCCTTTCTACACATGACATACACCGTAGGAATATTAATCGTCATGAAATTGAAATGCAAATATCATAGCGTTTAATTAATAAAACATTTTCAGGCATGTCTAGCATATCTGTATGCACTTCATCACATTATCCTTAATGTTTTTCATGAGTGTAACACAACAACTCTCAATCATTTTCACAGCATTACAACCATCATTATTATGGTGTCAAAACATTTTTGTTCATCAATGTACTAAATTCCTCATTCGTAATGCACAGCAAGGGAAGAATTGAGGGCTCTCCCCTTCTCCCAATTCTTTCTACATCACCTGGGGCTTTTCAGCCCAGTCAAGTTATCTCTAAGGTCTCACTTCCTTTCCTTAATCACAACTTCAACCAAGATGTATCAATTAAACCTACTCATTTATTCAGTTAATCATACTCAGGGGTTTACTAGCCTCTTACCAACCAAACTGGTTTCCACAACTGCTCTTTTTCTGAGCAGCCCTGGTTTAGGCCCATCCTAACTCTTAGGATACTTCAACATGCTTTAGTAGAAACTCTTTGTTCATAATGGGTCAGGAACGTGTGCATCCTACACACTTCCATTAGGTTATGAGAATGGTCACTATTCATTTATTAGTTTTCTATTACTTACATGATTCTTATACATGGACAGGCCTTGCAGCCCATTGTCCAATCCTTCAACAATTATCAGGGTTGTGACTTTGTTCCTCTGACAGAGACCTTATACAGTTCCTCCACTGGGAACTCCTTCAACATGCAACTTCCTCATTGCAGATCCATCACCACTGTGATGGCCTCAACCTTGAGTTATCTTTTTAGTGGTCTACCCAATATTCCCTTAAGGAATATAAACGTGCATCTTTGTTAACTTACATCTATGATGTACTTAACCACTTTCATAATCCTAAACCTTCATGTAGCTATCATAGGTATATTTCATAGCCTACATACATTTCCATTTTTAAAAGCAGTCATCTCAGGATTGTTCACAGTCCTTCTCATGTGATCTGCAAAGGCATAAACCTTTGCCTCTTATCATGACAACAGAGCATCCTTGCTCGTTTACTCTTTCCTTTAATTGTACTGGATTTTCCTGGGGGTATGGAGTACATTCCCTTTAAGCTATCCTTCAAGACAGATCCTTCATGACTCTTCAGAATGGAGTCAACCATGCATCCATGGTATTCATTCAATTTTGGCAAGTGTAAGTCTTGCCTCCCGTTTCACTCATCAGGGCCATCATGTTGGGCCTTTAGTATACTTATACTCTTACATCATACATGTGCATTACTTGCATGTTTTATATATCATTCATACCTTACTAGTATGAGTATCGGGCTTCTTAATAGGAAGATCCTCGGTGCATTAAACTCATGCACTACTCATTATACTGGCTTACACCCTCTCCTCACGTGACCACCGGCGGTGACCACGATCCAAATTTAAAAGGGCGCTTCGCATTTCGCAATTTCGGAATTCCCGTTGCAAGGAATTCTATTTTCCCTGACTCCCGAAATCTGAAAACCCGAAATACCAAGGCTAAGGTTTTCTTGGCTCTTTCATCTACATGACCCTTCGCTCAGACTCTGGGGTCAGTTCTCAGACACGCTTCAGGATCCCGTACTTCGGCGAATCCATGGACAATGCTCCACCGTTTCCCAAACTTCTATTCTATGCGGGCCGACAAGTCTGGATCCCATGGTCTAGATCTCTCTGGCAATCATCGGTCCTGATTAACTCGGTGATTTACCTGGCGTGACTTTGGGAAGTCTACACTTCCATTTTCCCCATAGACGAAACCTCGAAACTCTAGATCAACGGCTCTCGTTGATTCCGACCTAACATATATTATTCCTCCTGAGCTTATGAGTGATGAGAGGTTATCATCCTTATCTTCCTTACTGATTAATTAGGTCTAACGGTCACCAACGGATCTCCAACCGACGGTTGTGATGATGTCGCGATTTCGCATTTCACGACTTTGGGACTTTTATTATGGAAAACCTCGAATCCTTCGATCTCCAGAATTGCAAAATTTTCTCTGGACGATCAATGCTCCAATTTTCTCCTTGATCAATGACTATGATCTTTTTGCGAATTCCTCATTGCTTCTCCCGAGCCTTTTGGTCTTGCGAAATTCCGGTATCTCCTCGCAACTAACCAGTGTGCTGTTTCCCGAGATCGAACAACCCGAAACGTTTCGGTTCCTTTTGAATGGATCTTGATTCTAGATCCCATCCAATCTTCAAAATTCTTTCTTGAAGGATTTCTCTTGCTATATCTTCTGAGATTTTTAAGTTACTTACAGGACTAATCTCATAGTCCCAACTCATACGGGTGTTACCCTCTCTTTATGGAAACGGTCAACAAGGGTCACTCTTGGGAATTAGCAACAATCTCAAAGGACTCCTCAAACAGGTTATCCTCATGGTCGATTCTAACCATTATAGGTTAGGTAAATCTGACCCTACGTATTTTCACCAGTCCTCTCAATCATGAGGAATTGTATGCTCAAGGTTTAGTCTCTTAATAATACAGTGGTCATAACTTTCTAAGGCTCCTACCCGTCCTTACTAGATTTCCCAAATCATGAAGGGGTTCTTCCTTTGGGTATTAATCCTTACCTAACCAGCCATCTTAATCACAAGAGACTCTACCTGCTTTAGTAGGTAGCCATCGTTACGCTAAAACAGAACCACTTAGTTCATGTCCCTTGTCTGGCTCGTGCAACTTCATAGAAAAATTTATTCTACCTCTGTCATTCGCACTCAAATCTTATCCATGATAACGATCAGTGCATCCCTACTCCTATAAGAGTAGTTTCCATTTTAACAGAAGGATTATAGGAATTTCCAAGTTACAGTTTCATTTTGCAGTCCTTCTCCTTAAGAAGAAACGTAGATAACAATATCTTCTAATGCGGCTCGTGCCTGAGCCCAAGTAGGCCAAGTGTTGTAACCATGCTCTGATACCACTTTGTCACATACCCACTAAGCAAATCAAACTTTTTCGTTGATTTCTCAACAATCAGAATCCCCGAAGTCCTACAGGGCTTAACAGAGGAAAGCTCTTTCCTTTTTCCACCTCCATGTGATTATAGTTCACAATTATAAGCCGAATCAGCACTGCGTCTTTTCACACTTCGTGACTCGGTACTACCAGAATGTTGAGCCTCTCGACATTGCGAACCCCGAAGCTTGAAACAACGAAACGCCGAACCCCGATGGGGCTATCGAGGGGCAAGTTTCTCTCTTGGGGACTTGTCTACGTGATCCTGTAATGTACCCACGCGCTTAAGCCAACCAAGAGCTTAACAACTTTTCGTGATTTGGGGAATCGCGATACACGACTCCTACATTTCCCCATTCAAATCCCTGAAGCTTTCGAGGTCTCCAAAGTTTCCCTCCCAAGGGAGATCGACCTTCCGCACATGACCGTGTATTTCCCAGAGTCAAATTCGGGTTTCATAGTTTCTTCTTTTCTGATGCCGAGAGTTCTTGACCTCTCGATCTCCCGAACTCTGATGGGCCAACTCCCCGTCTTTGGCCCTTATCCCCTTCTGACTAGATTCTTGGTCCATGTGACCACTATCCTCGTGATCAAAACCCTATCTCCTTTCGGGGTTTCAGACATCGTAATGCCGAACTGCAAGGACACCCTGTCCACGGGATTCCCGATATCCCGATCCCCGATTGTCCGACCTGACGTCAGCTAGGCCGCACAACAATGGAGCTTTCTCCCCCTGGTCGGGGTTTCGGACTTCGTGATTCCAAGTTGCAAGGACTTCTTGTCCAAGTGATTCCCGATATCCCGACTCGCGATTTCCCGATTGACGATTCTCCTTTCGGGTCTTTTCCTGGAGGCCCTGATCACTGCCACGTGTCCCCTCAAGATGGATGGTCCTGATTGCCTCTTTCTGTTTCACGACTTCGAATTCTCCGGAAGTCTTGTCCTCGGGACTTGCAAAACGCCGAACTCCGATGCACCGATTTGTCCTTCTATTGGGAATTCCCCCAATAGTCTGGATCTCCGCCACGTATCCCCAACTGATGGATGATCCAGATCAAATCTCACTAATTCAGATTTTCCGCTACCGAAATACTCCGACAACTTGCCCCTTCGATCCCCGAAACGCCGACAGGCTGTCGATCTTGCCCGCGTGTCCTCCTATGATGGATGGCTCAGATTTGTCTCGGGGTTTTCACTATGAAAATCCCCGACCTCATGTCATCGTGACTCCCAACTTCACGAGTGCCGATATCCTGATGGTCACGCCTCTCGTCAGGACTTTCAACCTCTGGTTCACGAGGGATTAACCCTCATGCGTCTCTAAACAGATCCCACAACTGTCGGGTTTTTCTAGCTAGGATCTAATGGTTCAGATCTATCCCATGTCGCACACTCTCCCACTACTTCATGGGCGTGGAAAAATCAATGGTCCAGATGTTCTCATGGACCTTGGGGTCTACGATCCCGATTTCCTCGCTATTCACGAAGATAGAGGAAAAGGGGCAAGGTATGTAACGACCTTGTTTCTTTCGTCAATCTAACGGTCGTGAATGACCATGGATCTTCCGACGGAATCTCGTCTGTCGATCGATACTTATCCCTACGCTGCTACTTTGGGATTTTAAGAGGATCATTCCTCCTCATACAGGGTCGTTAACACTTGCACATTCAAGTCCTTTTTCCAGGTTCTTGGTAAACCTTTCCAAGGAGGAAATCTCTGTGAAGAGATCTATTCCGGGGTATTCTGGGAGACAGACAAGGGGAAACAAGTTCCCGAGGATGGACTGGAAGTCTGATTTGGTTCAACTCATGCATAATTAAATTCATTTATCAACATAAGCCATGCGTGGTCTTTCTGTTATAAGCATATAGCTATTATTTCTTATCAAAACTCTGCACAAACATTCTAATACTGTAATCGTTCACAATTTCACAGTTCTATGAGCATATATGTCAGTATATGAATTTCAAGATGCAATATGTAAAACACTTATCAGAAATAACACCAGAAGTGAGTGCAACTGTTAAGAGGGGTGCTCGTTTCCACCCAACTGTAGGCGTAGCGACTCCCAGTGGATTTACCACTAGCCACCCGCGAGATGAAACTCATACGGGTGTTACCCTCTCTTTATGGAAACGGTCAACAAGGTTCACTCTTGGGAATTAGCAACAGTCTCAAAGGACTCCTCAAACAGGTTATCCTCATGGTCGATTCTAACCATTATAGGTCAAGTAAATCTGACCCTACGTATTTTCACCAGTCCTCTCAATCATGAGGAATTGTATGCTCAAGGTTTAGTCTCTTAATAATACAATGGTCATAACTTTCTAAGGATCCTACCCGTCCTTACCAGATTTCCGAAATCATGAAGGGGTTCTTCCTTTGGCTATTAATCCTTACCTAACCAGCCATCTTAATCACAAGAGACTCTACTTGCTTTAGTAGGTAGCCATCGTTATGCTAAAACAGAACCACTTAGTTCATGTCCCTTGTCTGGCTCATGCAGCTTCATAGCATAATTTATTCTACCTCTATCATTCGCACTCAAATCTTATTCATTATAACGATCAGTGCATCCCTACTCCTATAAGAGTAGTTGCCATTTTAACAAAAGGGTTATAGGAATTTCCAAGTTATAGTTTCATTTTGCAGTTCTTCTCCTTAAAGAGAAATGAAGATAACAATATCTTCTAACGCGGCTCGTGCCTGAGCCCAAGTAGGCCAAGTGTTGTAACCATGCTCTGATACCACTTTGTCACATGCCCACTAAGCAAATCAAACTTTTTCGTTGAATTTTTCAACAATCAGAATCCCCGAAGTCCTACAGGGCTTAGCATAGGCTAGCTCTTTCCTTTTTCCACCTCCATGTGATTATAGTTCACAATTATAAGCCGAATCAACACAACGTCTTTTCTCACTTCGCGACTCGGTACTACCAGAATGTCGAGCCTCTCGACATTGCAAACCCCGAAGCTTGAAACAAAGAAACGTTGAACCTCGATGGGGCTATCGAGGGGCAAGTTTCTCTCTTGGGGACTTGTCTACGTGACCCTGTACTGTACCCATGCGCTTAAGCCAACCAAGAGCTTAACGAATTTTTGCGATTTGGGGAATCGCGATACACGACTCCTACATTTCCCCATTCAAATCCCTGAAGCTTCTGAGGTCTCCAAAGTTTCCCTCCCAAGGGAGATCGACCTTCCTCACATGACCGTGTATTTCCCAGAGTCAAATTTGGGTTTCAGAGTTTCTTCTTTTCTGATGCTGAGAGTTCTTGACCTCTCGATCTCCCGAACTCCGATGGGCCAACTCCCCGTCTTTGGCCCTTATCCCCTTCTGGCTAGATTCATGGTCCACGTGACCACTATCCTCGTGATCACAGCCCTATCTCCTATCAGGGTTTAGGACATCGTAATGCCGAACCACAAGGACACCTTGTCCACGGGATTCACGATATCCTGATCCCCGATTGTCTGACCTGACATCATCTAGGCCCCACAAAAATGGAGCTTTCTCCCCCTGGTCAGGGTTTCAGACTTCGTGATTCCAAGTTGCAAGGACTTATTGTCCAAGTGATTCCCGATATCCCAACTTGCGATTTCCTGATTGACGATTCTCCTTTCGGGACCTTTCCTGGAGGCCCCGATCACTGCCACGCATCCCCTCAAGATGGATGGTCCTGATCACCTCTCGCTGTTTCGTGACTTCGAATGCTCCAGAAGTCTTGTCCTCAGGACTTGCGAAACGTCGAACTCCGATGCACCGATTTGTCCTTCTATTGGGAATTCCCTCGATAGTCTGGATCTCTGCCACGTATCCCCAACTGATGGACGGTCCAGATCAAATCTCGCTGATTCGGAGTTTCCGCTACCGAAATACTCCGGCAACTTGCCCCTTCGATCCCCGAAATGCCGACAGGCTGTCGATCTTGCCCGCGTGTCCTCCTATGATGGACGACTCAGATTTGTCTCGGGGTTTTCACTATGAAAATCCCTGACCTCATGTCATCGTGACTCCCGACTTCATGAGTGCTGATATCCCGATGGCCACACCTCTCGTCGGGACTTTCAACCTCCGATTCACGAGGGCTTAACCCTCATGCGTCTCTAAACAGATCCCACGGCTGTCGGGTTTTTCTAGCTAGGATCTAACGGTTCAGATCTATCCCACGTCACACACTCTCCCACTACTTCATGGGCGTGGAAAAATCAACAGTCCAGATGTTCTCATGGACCTTGGGGTCTACAATCCCGATTTCCTCTCTATTCACGAAGATAGAGGAAAAGGGGCAAGGTATGTAACGTCCTTGTTTCTTTCATCAATCTAACGGTCATGAATGACCATGGATCTTCCGATGGAATCTCGTCCGTCGATCGATACTTATCCCTACGTTGCTACTTTGGGATTTTAAGAGGATCATTCCTCCTCGTACAGGGTTGTTAAGACTTGCACATTCAAGTCCTTTTTCTAGGTTCTTGGTAAACCTTTCCAAGGAGGAAATCTCTGTGAAGAGATCTATTCCGGGGCATTCCGGGAGACAGACAAGGGGAAACAAGTTCCCGAGGATGGACTGGAAGTCTGATTTGGTTCAACTCATGCATAATTAAATTCATTTATCAACATAAGCCATGCGTGGTCTTTCTGTTATAAGAATATAGCTATTATTTCTTATCAAAACTCTGCACAGACATTCTAATACTGTAATCGTTCACAATTTCATAGTTCTATGAGCATATATGTCAGTATATGAATTTCAAGATGCAATATGTAAAACACTTATCAGAAATAACACCAGAAGTGAGTGAAACTGTTGAGAGGGGTGCTCGTTTCCACCCAACTGTAGGCGTAGCGACTCCCAGTAGATTTACCACTAGCCACCCCCGAGATGAAACCATGATGCTGTGAGACTGTGTCTCTCTGTCTACTAGTGACCAGGATTGAAGGTTGCAATCCTTCCTCTCTTCTATCACTCACTTTGCATAATGCCAGAGTTCCCCTCGCGTCTTCCCTCGCAATCGCTTCTACCCCCATGCCTTATCCTCTTGCGAGGTTGCGTGTGGCGCGATTACCCTCGTGCTGATAAGGCCTGACGACTCTACGGATGGGAGGTTCCCATCCCATCCCTCATTAAACCATCTACCCACCAGCCTGCGAGATATTTAATTTAGGGCCAGCGAGCTGCTTTTGGTTCTTCGGGCTAGTGGAGTTCAAATACGGTATTAATTCTCGGTGGAAGTTAATGCCACCTTTCCAGGTGCCTTCCATCGCCATCGTGGTCTCTTTTTCAACACATCCCCTCTCAGCAGTTCTGTAATATAAATTCATAATGTTATTTACATTCATCGACCTTCTTCATAAGGTCCATTCACATCATACATTCACATTTTCATCATGCTTTAGCATGGTAATTCCTATATTAGGATTAATTACAAATTTGGGGAAAACAGGGTGTTACAATAACACTGCTGACTACCGCTCAAAGCAGTCACTGGTGGCTGAAGTGAAATCCTCTGAATCAAATGTGGATTATGACTCTGAGCCAAAACCAGAAAGGGGAATATGGATCATCGACACGGAACCCAGTGCCACCATTGCTACCACCAAGCTCCAGCCTGGTGAACTAGATGAGCTAGAAGAAGGAGAGCGCCTCTTCCATTCACAGATGTGGGTAAAAGGAATCCCGTTGCACTTCATAGTTGATAGCAGTAGCCAGAAGAACCTCATCTTAGCAGAGGTCATCATGCGGCTGGCCCTGCCAACAATGCTGCACCCACAACCCTACACCATTGGATGGCTCCGCCAAGGAAGCGATCTTCGCGTCAGCTAATCATGTCGACTGCCATACAACATCAAGCCCTTCAAAGATGAGGTATTGTGTGATGTTGCTCCTCTTGAAGTTTGTGATGTTCTTTTGGGCCAACCTTATGTATGGAAACGTCATGCTGTATATGAGTCTAGGCCTCGTAGTGTTATTATTACTTTGAACATAAAATTGTACAGGATACCCGAGGTAGTTCCACCTAGTGCTATTTCCTTGATATCTGCTAGGCAATGTAGGAAGGTCATCTCTCAGATGGGGAAGTTTGTCTTCTTCGTGATTCTCTCTCAGAATAAGAGAAAGATCACAACCACATCCAGGGTATCTACGACCGACCTCTCCACACAGCAAAAGCAAGTAGATAAGGTCATGGAAGAATACTTGGATATCTTCTCCTTACCTACAGGGGTACCTCAACACTGCCAGGTCAAGAACCCCATCGATTTGAACCCCGATGCACCACTACCCAATGGGCCAGTCTATCGCCGCTCTTTGTTAGATAATGAGGAGATCAAGCGATAGATCTAAGAACTTCTCCACAAGGGGCACATCTGTCCCAGCTCATCACCTTGCGGGAGCCCAATCATGTTGTTACAGAAGAAAGACAAAACTTGGTGACTCTGTATTGATTACCGGTCTCTGAATAAAATCACAGTCAGAAAACAGTACCCAATTCCCCAAATTGATGACCTCCTTGATCAACTCACGGGGGACAAATACTTCAGTAAGATTGATCTGAAGTCTGGCTACCACCAGGTCCCAATGGAACAAACATATGTATGGAATACCACCTTCAATTCAAAGGAAGGCCTTTTTGAATGGTTGGTCATGCCCTTTGGTTTGACAAATGCTCCAGCCACTTTCATGAGGATGATGGACGATATCCTGTGACCATTCACCAATACTTTTGTAGTGGTGTATTAGGATGACATTCTAATTTATAGCAAGACTTGGGCTGAACACTTGCAGCATATCCAACAGGTTCTTCACACCCTGTGGTAGCACAAGCTATACACTAACTTGGAAAAATGATCCTTCGGCATGGACAGGGTCTATTACTTGGGATACATCATTTATCAGCATGGCGTACATGTGGATCCAACCAAGATCCAAGTCATCCATGACTGGCCAGCTGTTGGGGCTCAGAAATGTCCTATTCTCATCCACCTTTCCCTTCATCATTCTTCACATTTCATCACCCCATTAACCTTTCACGATATCATTTCCATAAATATACTTGGGTTTCACCTTATTGTTCTCCACTTTATTCATTTTAGTATTTAAAAGGAATTTGTGATTAAATGTTAGAAAATCAACATGTTTCCATAGATATCTCAAATATGTGTGAGCTTTGTAATGTGTAGGAATATGTGAAGGATTAATTCAAAGGACTTCTCGAATACTTCCTCCACCATTTCAATGGTTGAGGAGATAATTCAAGCCCATTCCAAGGAGAAGATCATGGAGATTTGGTTGGAATATCTTATCTAAGATATATGAGAGATATGTGTGAGGATATAAAGGGATTATATTTTGTAATAATGGAAAATAGGTTGAGAGAATAGTGGATCTGTAATAATGAGATGGTTATCTTATCTTCAAGGATCTCATGTATAAAAGAGTGTTCTCTCTCTTGATGAGGATTCAATTAGATTATTCAAGTAGAAGAGAAATTAGATTATTCAATTAAGATGTAATTAGAATTAGAGTAGTCATTAATGGTAGTCATTAGGATTCGAAAGAGAAAGGGATTCTTAGCTTTGGTTCATGGTTTTGGTTTTCATTCTTTCATTATTCTTTTATGAAGATTGATTTGATTATTGAATGTAAGATTTCTTCATTGGTGAGAGCTCTCATGTGTTGTTGTGCCATTTAACTCTTCACTTGTTGTATCTGCTTTTCCTTCATGTAGTTCTCCATTTCTAGATTAATTTCCTTTACGCAATTTCTCATTCTTAGAGTAATTTCATTTACGCAACTAGATTAATGATTCTATTTCAGTCGTGTGTTAGATTAATGATTCAATTTCAGTTGTAGCTTAAACATTAGATTAGATTAGTCTTGCTTCAATCTTGCATATAGTTTGCGTGTGCTTCGTCAGTTTACGACCCCCAGGTTGACAAATTAGATAAGTTGGGCAAATACTACAATGCAATTAATTCAACATTAGTTTGGCCCAATATAACGACTGTCGTTCCCTTGTTACGATTGCTATTCCTTTTGCTGTTCATTTGAACGAGACGATTGTTGTTCCTTTTGCTGTTCATTTGAACGAGACGATTGTTGTTCCTTTTTCAGGTCGTGTTGTTCCTTTGAATAGAACAACTGTCATTCCCTTTACGATTGTTGTTCCTTTACAGGTGTTGCATCTCTGGAGGCTGGGTATTGAAAAAGGAAGGTAAGAACCTACGTAGGCAACAAGTAAAATTCTTGTGCCAGTGCCTACCTTTGGTTGATGCATAGAGGTTGTTTTTAGGACATCTTTAGAGCCCAACATTTTGGCGTCGTTGCCGGGGAAGCACAATGGATTGGGGTATTAGTTTCTTTTTCATTTCAATTCATGCAAGTGTGAATAGACATGATCCTAACTCTGAGGTGACATATGGGTAAGGACATGTAGGGTAGTTTAAATTTCTTTTTCATGCAAGTGTGATTAGACATGCTCCTAACTCTAAGGTGACATATGGGTAAGGGCATGTAGGGTAGTGTAAATTTCAATTCCTGCAAGTTAGTGTAAATTTCAATTTATGCAAGTGTGATCTAGACATGTTGGTAAGGAGACATAGAATCTTGTGACAGGAGATTCCTCATGTTCTCCCTACCAACTAGGTAGAAGTAATTTCAATTTTTTCAAATTTCAATTTCCACAAGATTAGTTTAAATTTTTGCAAATGTGATCTACATGTGTTGGTTCTAGGGGTCTTAGTAGCTACTTGAATGGAGATTGTTCATGTTCTCCCTGACCAATTATCAGGAACGTTTTAATTTCCGCAACTGTGAAGAGTAATTTTTTATGTTTTAGCAAGTGTGTTTTTTAAAGTTTTTCATTTTGATTTGGGTGTTGTAAGAATCTTTTTTTTTTTTAACATGGTTTAACAATGAGTTTAAGCTTGGAACAACTCACTCAGGTCCTAGCAAAAGTCAGGATCTCCTCTTCTCTAGAAGAGGAGATCTTGACAACAACCGAAAACTTATTCACTCCTCCCGAGGCAAATGAAGAATCAACATACGAAGGACCTTTCACATTTAATGAAGAACCATTAGGTGCGCAAGAGGTTGAGGAGGACAATGAGGAGCTACAACATGATCTGAGTAAGACAAATTACACCTACGATAGCCTGATCGAACGCTGGTTTCAAGAAAGTACTAGGTTAGATTCATTTAGTTTTTCTTTTTCTTTTTTTAATTTACAGTTTCAACCGCTAATTTCAAACGTGCATACATATTTTCGATTATCATTTTCAAAATTGAAAGACAACATATTTTTATTACTGTTGTGTGAATGGCTCCACTGGAAGTTTAATTACACGTAACTAATTGTTAAATCTAATTAGCATAGAGTAGGTAGGATTTTGTTTTCAAGTTTTTTATTTTGTTTCGAATAAGTATGCTCTCCTCCATGCTTCGTGCGATCGTGAGGATCAGAAAGTAGGATGACTAAATTGATTTCAGGAAGAATTTTAATTGTTGATAAAAAAAATAAATTTGCCTAATATATTTTTCGTCTATAATTTCCAATAAGTTTGTTCCGTTTGCTCACAATTTTTTTTTAATAAGTTTTGCATTGAATTTTTAAAAGTTCTTTATTTTCTGAAAACATAAAAAGAAAAAATATATTAAATTTGTGCCTCTATCCTTCAATTTGCAAACAAAACAATAAAACAAAAATAAAAAGAGTAAAACACAAATTATGAAGAAAAAATGCAGAAATTAAATTGGATATATCTCACAAATGAAGAACTGGGTTCTCTTGATTTTGGGACAAGAAGTGCATAATAGTATGACGAACAAACCCAATAAATTTCAGTTCAATCCAGTACATGGTTTTCGAGAAAATCAACATCATCACTTCCATCCATTTCTTTGATATCTCGGTATCTGTACATCAGATGGCTTTGATTTTTGGTGTGCAAAAGTATTGGGACCATAGGAACCTTCCCAAAAAAATTTAGCTGAACCCAATACACGGTTTTCGAGAAAATCAACATAGTCACCTTCAGCCATTTTATCGTTTTCTCAAAATTCGTGATTTGGGTATCTCTGATTTTCGGTGTGGGGATGCATTGGACGAGTAGGAACCTGCGTACAAAATTTCAGCTCAATCCAATATGCAGTTTGTGAGAAAATCGTCTCTGAAGTTTGTTGTAGCAACCTGCAACAAAAACAATAATAATAAAAAAAAATCGAATTCAATATCATGGTAATAAGAACTGTGCGTAATAGATCCGATTTTATGGGTGGAGGTTATGGGTTCAAACCACATCCACACCACTCTTCATGCCATATTTTCAGCTATTTAATGATTTGGCAATGATATGTTAGTTATGTGTTTTTAATTTTGGATGCTTTGTTTTCCATTTTTTTTTTCCAGTTAATATCGTTTCTATTTTTTTCATTTTCCTTTGATATGTAAAACAAAAATAAAATAAAAACTATGAAACCATAAAAAATATTTCATTTGTTTTATTAAGAAAAACAATAAAAACTAAATAAATAAATAAAACCATACAAAGAAAAAAATTATTATGAAAATGAAAAATGTATGGATAAAGAAGTTCTTGTTTTGTTTCCGGTTTTACTTCATGTTGTATGTAGTCGAATAGGTAGTGGTATATACTCAAATCATGTTGATAAAAGTGTTCCATAAACTCTTTAAGTGCAAGCATGCACGGAAGAGCACATTTGGATCCCTGTACAATTGCATACAAGCGATACTGCCAATACAAAAATTTGAAAACAAATCAAATATTCTAAAAATAAAAATTTGCAAATGGATTTTCACGTTTCCTGAAAATATCATTGGCATCATGCTTTTATCTTTTTATGCTACAATTCTTGTGAAGTCACTTCACCAGGTATTCATGAAGAGGATTGTCAAAAATGCGCTATCACCAACCGGTAAAAGCACATTTTATTTTTTTCATTTGGTTGATAGCATTAGTATTAATTTATGCACTTTATGTTTTCGATATTCTCACACTATTTGCTGCAGATTAGTGCTAACATTTCATAGGTTCAAAGACGATCAAATTTATTGCAAAAGCGATTTTCAAAAATCACAAAAACTTTTGAAAAAAAGCATGCTTTCTTGACTGCTTGAAGGAGTTGTTACTCATCATAACCATCATGATGTTTGCAGTTACACAAACCCATTCATAAAACCTTTTGCACCATGAATGTCTTCCTCCAGTTCTCCTTCAAAGTAGATTGTTCATCCCTGTGTTGAAGCCCATCTTCCATTTAATTATCCTACATGACTTCGCACAAGCCTATCTTTCTGAGTCGCATACATCTCTTTAGCTTTTTCAGTTCAGTTTTCCTTGTCAATAAAACTATCCAGCTCCCTTTCCATGACTACATTGCCTTGCCATACACATTGTTACGACTGAGATATTTTCATTTATAGTCCTACCACTCTTTTTATCCAAACTCGCGTTGACTAATGTGGGATTCTTTAAGGCCCACCTTTCAACAAGTCTTTCCCCATCGACCTCAACACCTTTTCTGGGATATAGACTAGAGTCCATTTTTGAGTACCTAGAGGCTTGCATGCCTTAATGGCAAGTTCTCTCACTGACAATCATGGGAATACATCAATGTCCCTTGATCGTTACATCTTGCAAGTGGCTTGACATTAGCTCATTCATTCGCACTTCGCCAGATGTACTCGGGTACCTTGGCACTCATTGACATCAATGGTGAGCTGCTTCGCATTGGTTAATGACATTCACCATTGGTCGGTAATCCAATGACTTCTTTTCATGCTCGACATCGACACATTCATTCGCATGATTAGAATTGTACCATCAGGTTTAGCAGTGGGTGAAAACTATACACTTTTCATGACTCTATTAGCAGTTACAGTAGCATGACTTTAGCCATATGAGACTACCATATTTCCACTTTCATACTTTCTCTTTTCCATGGTGCATTCAACAATAGTTCAACTTCCTCCACTTCACATTCTCTGATCCAACAGATAGCAGTCGCAACTACAACAACAGTCACTTTCCATATGATCCTGCAATAGTGACATCTTCCATGATCTAGCAGCCGCATCAGCCATATTCCTATTGCATAGTTCATCAACATTTTGGGTAAGTGGAGGTATGTTATTTTCGAAACTTTAATCATGTAATTCCTCAACTGCTAGCAATGAATAATTTGGAAAATTCCCTCATTAAGTTCCCTTTCCTTTTTCACTTCTACGACTTATGCCACGCTGCATGAGGACATGTAACAAGTTAAGTTGGGGGGTACGAGACTTTATTCACTATCATCACTCCACTTTTCCACTACTATCATTCAATGTTTTGTCTCATTTACCATTTATGAACATTTCTTTTCCAACGATACTATGTTGCACTTTACTTCATAAGAACTGATATACATATTGGCATGATTCACACATATACAAAAACAAAAAAAGGGTCTTTCTTATACTCATTGATGTTTTCCTTATGCACATTGATAGCATACATTTTCCAGTAAAAATATGGGCAAATTATTATCATAACAGCAAGAGAACAAGTAACGAAATGAATGTTGTTAACACAAGAACCAACATTCTTTATATTCATGGTTGTCACACAAGAACCAACCATACG
The DNA here is from genome assembly GCA_009831015.1 of Picea engelmannii. Taxonomy (NCBI): domain Eukaryota; kingdom Viridiplantae; phylum Streptophyta; class Pinopsida; order Pinales; family Pinaceae; genus Picea; species Picea engelmannii. The sequence continues at coordinate 32,756 of ML815841.1, read as the reverse complement.
AAAAATGTCAGTTGTTACTCATGTAAATCCCATCTTGCAAAACATTCATTATCATCACTCAAATCCAACATTCAGATGCCAAAATTTCTTAAGAAGATCCATGCATGGTTGCATGAGGACACGCAACAACTTAAGTTGGGGGGTATGTTGGGGCTCAGAAATGTCCTATTCTCATCCACCTTTCCCTTCATCATTCTTCACATTTCATCGCCCCATTAACCTTTCACGATATCATTTCCACAAATATACTTGGGTTTCACCTTATTGTTCTCCACTTTATTCATTTTAGTATTT
>ML815841.1:0-15749 GCA_009831015.1 Picea engelmannii | reverse complement strand
CCTTATGAAACATGGGTCCTAAATAGGTCATGATGCTAAAAGTGACAGAAAGGCCTCCAACCACAACACATGCCCTCTCTATGGTGTCTTTGAAGCCCAAGTGATATTTTGGGCCCCATTAGGTGGTTTTTGACAAAGAGGACTTGCCTAATAGCACTATGAGTAGGAGATAAAAACATGTTTTTATGTTAAATCATTCCTTATGAAACATGGGTCCTAAATAGGTCATGATGCTAAAAGTGACAAAAAGGCCTCCAACCACAATGCATGCCCTCTCTATGGTGTCTTTGAAGCCCAAGTGATATTTTGGGCCCCATTAGGTGGTTTTTGACAAAGAGGACATGCCTAATAGCACTGAGTAGGAGATAAAAACATGTTTTAATGTTAAATCATTCCTTATGAAACATGGGTCCTAAATAGGTCATGATGCTAAAAGTGATGGAAAGGCCTCCAACCACAACACATGCCCTCTCTATGGTGTCTCTGAACCCCAAGTGATATTTCGGGCCCCATTAGATGGTTTTTGACAAAGAGGACATGCCTAATATCACTATGAGTAGGAGAGAAAAATAGGTTGTAATGTTAAATCATTCCTTATGAAACATGGGTTCTAAATAGGTCATGATGCTAAAAGTGATGGAAAGACCTCCAACCACAACACATGGCCTCTCTATGGTGTCTTTGAACCCCAAGTGATATTTTGGGCCCTGTTAGGTGGTTTTTGACAAAGAGGATATGCCTAATAGCACTATGAGTAGGAGATAAAAACATTTTGTAATGTTAAATAATTCCTTATGAAACATAGGTCCTTAATAGGTCATGATGCTAAAAGTGATGGAAAGGCCTCCAACCACAACACATGCCCTCGTCTTTGAACCCCAAGTGATATTTTGGGCCCCATTAGGTGGTTTTTGACAAAAAAGACATGCCTAATAACACTATGAATGGGAGAGAAAACACTAAAATGAGAGAGAAAAATAGGTTGTAATGTTAAATCATTTCTTATAAAACATAAATCTTAAATAAGTCATGATAAGTGATGGAAATCTTGCAAAGTTATGAATATATATATGATAGAAATGTGTGGGTTATTAAAAAATGATGGAAATCTCGTTATTAACCCTTAACACATGTATGTTATTAATGAGATGCACATTGATATAAATTCAAAAATAATTGATGAGACATGAATGAGTTGACTTCTTTGATTTTAACTTCTAAATGACAAATCTTAGTGGTGGTGGTGATGGGCATGGACGGTGCTGCAGCAGCGCCGAATACAAACTTCGTGTCGTCGGCGTGCAACACGCAGAAGATACCAAGCGGGAATCCTTTCTTCACAAATCTGAGAGCCATGCTCGCAGATCTGAAACAAAACACTCCCTACAAGGCGTCGCGTGCAGGAAGAGGGGGAGCACCCACTGCATACGGCCGCGGAATCTGCAAACAGTCAATCTCTCATCATTGAATCATCTCCGTGTCCAGGAAAAACATCAAAACATCACAATAGTCGGGGTTAGAGAAATGCATCCGATGTCAAATTCTTTATAAAACACAACTCTTGATTCATCTCAGTGTCCATGAGAAACAACAAGACAGTCTGGATGCATCCGTAGTCATCAGATTATAGGCAATCATCATCCATTACATGATCAGAAACCGTATAAATAAATCATTTCAAAGATCATTGCGCAGTAGAACAACTGTAAGGTGTGCAAACACAAAGGTGAGTCATGGGTAGAGGAAGCTTATAATCATGGGTAGAGGAAGCTTATAGAAGGATTTGTCTTGTGGCCGACATGAACAAAAAATCTCACCTTAGAGGGATAGGAGGCATAGCTGGTTATATTAGAAATAACATTTCTCCTCACATTCAACTTCATAAGATTGATCCTTTCAATCAATACATTTGGATAGAAATTTCAGACACCAATGCTAAGAAGATGTATATAGAAATTTAGAACAAGATAACAATTGTCCCTATAATAATTTAGAACAAGATATTTATAGTTTGAAAAATGAAGGTAATATCCTCCTGCTAGGAGACTTTAATGCTAGGACTGCAACTAAACAAGCTACTCTTTTAAGTACTGATTCCAACCATAATCCTTTATGGCTAGATGAAGACCTTGTTTTATCTAATAGCTACAAAAGAAGCTCTGAAGACCTAATTGAGAATTTGTTTGGTACCGAGTTGGTCAAGCTCTGCAGCTCTCAAGACCTAATAATTTTCAATGGAGTAATGAAGTGGCAACAATCCAACAAGATGACTTGTATTCATGAGCTAGGTAGTAGCGTTGTAGATTATGTGATATATGATATCCCCGTTTCCAACCAAATATCAACTTTTGACCTTTTAAATGACCATGAGCCTGATTGTGATCATAAACTTTTAACCCTAACTCTAAACTTTTCCATGCATAGGAGTGACATTGAATATAATTCGCATAATCAAAGGGATTTGTGCTTTGACAAAAGTAAAGGTCACATTTTCTTAAAGGATTTAAATAGTAAATTAAATTTCCTAACTTATAATGACAACAATGAAGAACTCTATCATAATTTTACAACTACCCTTTCCACTTCTATTAACAAGTTCTCTTTCGAGGTGTCCTATAAAAAGAATAATAGAATGACCAACCCTTTGTATGATAAAGAATGTAAAATTGCTAGGAAATCCATTAGGGATGCTTCTGATGAGTCCTTAAAACTCGATAAGAACAATATGTACAAAGCCCTAATTAAAAGGAAAAAAAAGGTACTATATCAATAAAAGGCAATAACAACTTTCACAACTATATACGCTGAATCCTAAGAAGTTCTGGAGCCAAATTTTAAACTGCAATACTAAATAAAATAATAGGATTCCCTTAAGGGACTCAAATTCCTACCTTAAAAGTATTTACGAGTTCCCTAATGCCATGGACACCATTCCTATTGTCCCTACAAAGGAATAAGTTTTTTCTTTAGATGACATAGAGTTCGGGGTTAAGCGACTTGCAAATGGGAAAGCTAAGGACATTGAAGGCTACCAAGATGAAATTTTAAAATCGGAGGGCCAATCCTTATCCCTCACATACACAAGCTCTTCAATTTAATAGTTAAGAAGGGTTCCCTAAACCCTGGACGCAAATCCTCATTGTTCCTATTTTTAAAAACGGGGATAGAAACATTCCCTCTAATTATAGGACCATTATGATATGCCTGATTTTAGCCAAGCTTTATGGAATTATTTTGGAAAAAAAAATTAGCTTTTGGTTAGAAAGTCACAGTAAAAGAGCTAAAGGCCAGGTCAGGTTTAGGAGATATCATTCAACTGTGGACCATATTGTTACCTTTAGGATCATTGTAGAGGAGTTCTGTAATACTAAAACCAATCTTTTTTGTTGTTTTGTTGAATTTAGAAAATCTTTTGACATGGTTCCGAGGAAAAACCTTTGGAATAGGTTGGAAGAGATAAAAGTGTCTCTGGAGTTGAGGGCTGTTGCAATAAGGATGTATGAGAATGTTATTGTTAAGTTTAAAAACATCGAGGGCTGGTCAAAAGATATTAGCTACAATATCAGAGTCAAACAAGGTTGTCCCTTGTCCTCTACCAGTTTTGGCATATACATTGACAAGTTAGAAGATTGCTTGGAAAAATTAGGTTGTGTCGGCCCTACTCTCACTGTTATAGTCATCAATCTTCTTATTTATGCCGATGATATCATTCTTATGGCAAGGAGTCCCCATGATCTTGAAAACCAACTAAGAATCCTCAAATATTTTTGCTCCAATATGGGTATGACTGTTAATATTGATAAGACTAAGGTCATGATTATTAAATCCAATAACATACCTTATGATACCTTCGTATATCACAACAAAAAGTTGGAGGAAGTGACTTCATACAAATATCTTGGAAATGATATTCACCACAAGCTCAATTAGAATTATAGCATTGAGAAAATAATTATTGGGATATGGAAATCTTATTATGGGATTGAAAACAATTGTAAATTAGTTGATCTTTGGAGTTGGGATAAGAAGAAACTCCACTTTGAGACTCTTGTTACACCTATTACTCTTTATGGATGTGAAGTCTGGGGTTGTAGTATCTCTTGTGAATCTTGGAGAAAGATAGAGCAAATACAAACGAATTTTATAACCTATAATCTCAAAATTAAAGGAAATATGCCCTATCCCATCCTTCTCTTAGAAACAAGCCTCTCCCCCATTGAGAGCATGGCTATGACTAGATACCTAATGTATAATAACAAGTTAAACAACATGGAAGATAAGAGACTTCCTAACATTGCTCAAAACCGATTCATAACCACCACTGACTCAAGTGAGGATGGCATAAAGATGTCTGGTCTTGGCTAAACTATTAGGGAATCATGGACAACACCATTTTGCAGAATAAAGATACTATTTAAAAAAATTCAAATCAAAATTTAAGGAGAAAATGTGGTGTGATAAAGAGTTAGAGGAAAAAATAAAATTAAGTTATTTAAGGATGTAATCAACCCTAATTTAGAAAATCAAAATTATTTATCTGTTTTTCCAAGTGTAAAGAAAAAATAAGCATTGCTAAAATAAGAACAAATTCTCACGAGCTCCATAGTAAAACTGGGCATTGGTCAATTCCTAAAATGTCATGGGATGAAAGAGTGGGTCACCTTTGTGACACTAAGGAGGTTGAATATAAAAAACATTTTCTTTTAGATTGTCCAGCCTGTACCCATATTAGATCTCATTTTCAAAATATTTGTCACACTACCAACCTTCCTAACCTCTTAACTCAACAAAAGTATGGTAATCTTGGAAAGCTTCTCTTCATTCTTTTCGAGCACATAAACAAAATTTTAAAGAATCACAAGTAATCACTTACCCTCTTAAAGTCCGATAGATCATTTCGATCTTAGTGGACGTTAATCATCATCATCATCATCATAAATAAATGTTTTTTTTTTTTAATATAGTAAATATTAAATTTAGTTTTTAGTAATTATTTTAAATTTAGTACAATATTAAATTTATTTTATTTTATTATTTTTATTTTATATAAAAATGTGTTATTATGTGTTTAAGATGTTATAGTTTTTTATTTTATTTATTATAAATTATAGTTATTTTTAATACAATAAAATATTATTGAATGTCACAACCAAATATTATGTAAATATAAATATAAGATAATATTTTTTAAGTATGTTATTTATATAAATATTAACATAACTACTTTCCTTTTTAAAAATCCCTTAAGATTTTTTTTTTTCACGCAGAAAAAAACAGTTTCACTGTTATTCTATTAAGAATCAAGTGAACCTTTCGATTACATATAGATAAAAAAGGATGACGTTCTTGAAAAACATAACAAATTTTTGATAGTTTATATAGAAAATAAACTATACAAAAATTGTTGGTGTTGCCTTTAGTCTAGTAGCTTCATGCTAATTACAAAATATAATATACTTGTCTTATCAAAAAGGAAAATTTCATCTAGAACAGATGGTATTTGCGTGTTCTATCTTTAAAATAGAAGATAGCTATCTTCATTAACAACATCTCCATTTATAGATTCTTCAAAATAAAGTCTTCCCATAGGAAAATCTAGTTCCTTCTTTGAGAGCGTGCTTGTTACAGTGTTGAACGCCCTATGTACATGTATAAATTTGATTCCATTAAATTTTTCTTTTAGACTTATGATTTGTTCTTTCCAGTTCTTCAAATATAACAAGTTCAGATTTGAATTTTCATTTATCCAGATAATGGCCACCTTGGAGTCTCCAACTACCATCATCTTTTTTATGGACAATGTATATGCCAAGTGTAAGAGGCCCCATAGCCCCAAGATTTATGCTTTCATATTATTTCCTTGTCCACCTGCAAAGTGTGCTCTGAAAAGGTGTTATGAATTGATTTTGAGAAACATTCCTATGCCACACCGATCATCAACAGCTGGATCATCAAAGAATCTTATTGGATTGTCATCAAAATATATTGGATTTAGTATGCAATCAAATTTGTCATCTTCACTTTCCCCATTGAGTTCTTTTATTGAGAGAAGGATTTTTGTGACTATCCTGGAATCCTGCCTCTGCCAATTTTCAAAAAATAATTTATTCTTGTACTTCCATATGCCCCAGATTATCATAAAAGGAATATGTTTCAACTTTGGATATTGTGTGAACCATTGAAGCATATTACTTTCTAAAGAGGAACAACTCCAAGCATTTGGTATTTTGAGGTAAAATGAGATCTCTTTCCATATGTATTGAGTAGTTTCACAATGCAAAAAAATATGTGAAGTTGTCTCTTCATCACTTTGGCAGAGACTACATACCAAAGGACCAATGCCTCCCCTTTTCCTATAATTTACTCCAATAAGAATACAATCCTTCAGACAAAGCCACATGAAACAAATAATTTTAACTGGAATTTTTACTTTCCAAAAAGAATTATACCACCATCTGATATCTTCTATAGAATTAGAGAAAGTAATGGATTGGTATGCTAGATTGGATGTTATAGTGCCCACTGCCTTGTTCCAAGACTAGACTATCTTATCCTTTGTATTGTTGAGAGATATTCCACTACTTTTCAACACTAAAAGGAATTTTGTCCATTATGTATCCATCTCCCCTGTCAGACTGGGGTGGATAGCCCCAAGCCAACTCTGATTATTACCAACATCATCTGTTGTGGTCACTTGTGCTAAAGTGTAGATATGTTGGTTGTTGAGGTGTTGAATTAAGGGGCCCGAGAGCCTGAAAGAAGCATTATCTCCTATAAATGGATCCATCCCAAGTATGACTTGTTTACCACACCCAATCTTCTAGGCCAACCATCGTTTTATAATATGCAAAGAGGCCATAAAAATTTGCCAGATGTTTGAGGCTACCAGATACTTACAGTCGGCTTTACAAAACCAGAAAGTCAGGTCTATTCCTTTTAAATATTTTTTTAAGGAGTTCACTCCACAGTCCTTTGCCGAAAAGACCTCTCCAACAAGATTTGGCTGCCAATGATTGTGAAACCCATAAAATATTTCGTATACCCCATCCTCCAGATTCCTTTGGTCTAGCGATGTTTTTCCACTTTGAAAGGTGAAAGCCTCTAGTTTTTGTTGCTCCTCTCCAAATAAAATTTGCAATAATTAGTTGTATCTTATGTAGTATTTTTGAAGGAATATTGGCTAAGCTAAGCTAGTATACAGGGAGACTTTGAAGTACAGATTTTTCTAAAACCAGTTTGCCTCCTAAAGATAGCCAATGAAAAGTCTAGTTACTGATTCTCTTCTCAACTTTTTGTATCATCCAATTCCAATTCGCCACTTTGTATTTGTTGGGTTTTAGATAAAAAACCCAAATATTTGATACCTTTATCCATGCTGATAAAAGGTATATTGTAAGGTGCGTGTATCCTTTGTTCCAGGATAGGATCAATATTTTGTGCAAGAAAGCATGATTTTTGACAATTAACATCGATACCGGAGGCAAGACAAAAACTTGATAAAATAGATTTAAACTACATCCAGTCTTGAAATTTTCCAATTCCTAAAATTAGAACATCATCAACAAAGAAAAAAATGCGAGATTATAGTCTCAGTAGCAACTTTGAGGCCATGAAAATTCCCTTCTTCCACTGCCTTCTTCAAACATCTACTTAAGCATTCCACAACCAATATAAATAAAATGGGGGAAAGTGGGAATCACTGACATAGCCCTCGATAATTCTTAAAGAAATATGTAGGGGATCCATTTATTAAGACTTCCATGTTTACATATTTTACACAATCCATGATCCATTGGGACACCTCCCATTTTAACCCAATCTGTATTAATATCATTCGTAGAAATTGCCATCTTACTTTATCATATGCTTTTTTTAAGTCCAGTTTAAGTATAATTGAACTCATCTTCTTGTATGTAGCAGTGTGCAAAAACTATTGTGTTATCCCCACAACATCAAATATTAATCAACCTTTAAGGAAACCAAACTGTTCAATGGAGATAAATGATGCCAATTTATCTTTCATCCTTGATGCAATGATTTTAGAAATTACTTTATATACAAAGTTACAGAGGGAAATAGGTCTAAAGTCATGAAATGAGTTTGGCTTGCTTACTTTGGGGATAAGTGCAAAGAAAAAAGCATTGAGAGCGCCAGGTATAAATCCTTTGCATCTGGATTCCTCAATCACCTTGTGTAGATCCTCCCCCATTAAATAAAAAAAATCCTGAAATAGTTTCTAGGTCCACCCATCCGAGCCTTGGATTTTATCCTTTGGCATTGCATTGATAGTATCCTTAACTTCTTTTAAGGTGACAAATTTTCCAAGTTCATCACTTTCTAAATCATTGAAAAACTTGGGCATATTCTGGAGCACTTTGACTTGATTGACATAATATTCTGTCACTATCTCACTGTATTGGTCTTTAAAATGATTAAAATAAATCTCTTTTATATAATTGTCTATTGTTGTGTGGCATCCAGTATCATCAACAACATCCCAGATAGTGTTCTGTGATCTTCTTTGTGTGGCATATTTATGAAAATGTTTTGTATTTTTGTCTCCCTTATCTATCCATATTGCCTGACTTTTGAGCCTCCAAGTGGCTTACTCAAAGGATAGTATCTTATATGTTCTCTATTTAAGTGTCCTTAGTAAGTCCAATTCTTCCTGTGCAAACACATGAGTCAGGAATTGCTAAAAAATATCTATTTTTTTTTTTCAACATGTAGGAGTTTTGTGTGCATGTGAGTTTTTTTGTTCCTCTTCCATAGTATCATAGCTTTCTTAAGATTCCTCAATTTTTTAAACAATAGTTGTATTGAAGAAGAATCAGACCAATTTCTCATTGAATGCCATGTTTCCCTTATAAGAGAAGAAAACCCGAGATAAAAAATCCATGAGTTGTTGAACTTAAAGGGAGGGGCATTATTTTGGGAAGACATATCCAATTGTAAGCAAATCGGGTTGTGATCCGAAATAAAAGAATTTATGATCCAGGATCTAATTCTTTCATGAATTCTAAGAAGAGATTCATTCAGTAGGAAATGATCCAATCTTTTTGAGATGCGTGCTATTCCAGCTCTACCATTTCTCCAAGTAGGAGCCAATTTTACTGGTTGGATATCCACTGAAATGGAAGAAAGGACAATCCTAGAGAAATATTCTGCAAGGGGATCACTTTTGTCTTGTTCCCCCATACCTATTGATCAATGAGAGTGGAATTAAGGTTGCCACCCACTAACAAGCCTTCTTCGCATAGTAAACTAGAATCAATAATTGGGTTCTAAAAGAATTCCTTGTCTTTATAGGGAGCATAACAATTGAGTAGTTTATACCTTCCCACAAACTATTTAAATATTCCTTCCAGATAAATACCTGCAGAGGTTCCATAAGCACAAAAATCAACATAAGTTGGGTTCCATCCACATAATATTCCACCCAATCAAACATTAGGATTTAAATCAACAACATCCCACTTCATAAGGTATTGAAGGAAGAGCCTTTTTTCTTTCTCAGCATCCATTAAGGTTTCTTGTAAAAAAACATTGAGATTCACCTGTTTCAACAAAATTTTGAGCGCAACATTTTTTGTGGCTCCCCCAAACCCACATAGATCGAAAGACAGTAAAAACATAATGGAAAATCAGAAGACGGTTGGTTTTCTCTAAGGGCCGGGAGGGGAACCTTATCTGGGTTAGGGTTTATGGAAACAGGGAGGGCAGGAACTAAAGAATAATCTGAATCAAACCTCATAGGGGACAACGTTCCAAACTAAGACAAACCACCTTCAGTGGCCTCGAAGGGTTTCTTTGGGTTGTTTGGTTTAGCATTTTTTCTGAGGGTCACATTGGAGCAGTTTGAGGAGAGTGGAGGAAAAGAAGTAAAATTGGAGATGGGAATAAGAGTGGGAGACAAAAGTTCTATAACCTTTTTAGAAATATTTTGGAATACATATAAATCACAAATAGTAGGAACATTAGCGACATCCAAACCAACTCCATCATGGGGGACTAACGGGAGTGTTGTAGTTTCGGTAGGAGGGAAAAAGCTAGAAACACCTCCTAAGATCTTCCCCGACTTGGTATGCTTATCAGACTCCAAACAACCGGTAGGAAACTCATCAAACACATCAATAACATGGGGAGATATAGGTTGTGTATCCCTAGGAGATTAATGTTGGTGATTAAAGAAGTCTAAATCCTTTGAAATCAGGCTCTGAGGAGCACCCGAGTCTTCAAACTTTTTCATTAGAAGATTCCAGAAATCACCAAAGATTTATAAGATCTATCTTTCATTCTATTTTAAATATAAAATCTCTTCAGGGGAAATATTAGCAAAGAAGGAAGGAAAGAAGAAGTTCATCTTACCTAAAAATGAGCCTTTGTCGAAAGGACCAGAATTGAAAACTTTAGCTTGATTGAAAGTCGTTCTGGGATGTTTTGTGTCACAAATTAGTTCCCTGGAGCTAGGTCAATACATGTTTAGATGTCTTGTTTGCCAACAGGAATGGAATCTGAATGGCTCCCTCCAGAAATCAACTGATTGGAGAAAATGTGAATCCCCAATGGAGATGTCAATAACATCAAGTAATCCTTTGGAAAGGTCTAGTTCAACTAGCTCCATGCGAGCTTTTGTTATTCCAACGGAGTGACAACTCATCGAAAAAAAAAATCTTCCTACCGAGTTTGCAACAGCTTCAAAGATCCTAACAGACCAGAACTCGATGGGGAAGTTAGGAAGCAACATCTATAAACATCTTTTCATGAACCTTTATGTGAGAGGGTTAAAACTAGGAACCCATATTTTCAACATTAAAATAACTCTGCCTACAATCCAAGGAGAGTCTAAGATTCTCATAAAATCACTCTCGGCAAGGAAATGAAAAACCACCCAGTGGTTTGAAAGTAGACTAAACCTAGGACTGTACCCAACGATAGGCTTCCAACAAGCTAAAATCTATTCTGATAACTGTATTTTATTCATCTTGGTGTAGAAGAATTTACCTACAAGTGCTTTCTCCCTTAGACTGGCAACCTTGTCCATCGCTATATCTTTGCCAAGAACACAACTTGGCTTTGCTTCATGGGATTTCCGGTTCTTTTCTCTGCTATTTAACCGTTCTTTATTTCCAGTGGTTCCGTTATGTCCAACACTACCAACATCACGTGAAGGAATCTGCTAAGGAAGTTTGATTGAATAAATATGGGACTGTTTTTTGTGGGAGATTTATGAACAGGTTGTGAAAGATGAACTCCAATACAATATGAAGGGATGGGACTTGGAGTAGTTACATCACAACCTTCCCAAGATATATATCTCATGTGTAAACCCACACCAAGGTGCAAGTTCTTCACATGAAAGGGGCCAAGTGTATTGTGGTTCTCAACCATAGAGGGCACCTGTTGATGAAGTTTTGAATGATGAACTGAAAGCAGTGTGTCTTTCATAGATCCATCTATCCCAGGATGTAAGCATTTGTACATTAACTTGTATGTCTCATTCGCAAAAACAAATCCTTCGTTGGCCCACAGCTCATCCTCATCGGCCTAGGTTAGTTCTATCGGGTCCTCCATCTTGTCACCTAAAGACTTGGCCCTCCATGTCTTCAGTCATAGTTCAGGGACTAACACCTCGCACTATAGGACCTCGTTCTCATGACACCTGTGTAAACCTAGGAAAAAACTGCAGTAACCTAAGTCCCATCTAGTCCACGTTGTCAGAGAGCCTAGGTGCCTGCGGAGGTAAACCTACCCGTAGTGTCAGAAATATGCCGAGACCCTAATGTCTACTGAAACCCTAGCCTTATTAGTTTAGTAATGGATGAGGGGTACCTTGTCCCACAAACAAGAAAGTCTCATACACCAATTTGATATTTAATTTAGCCACCTAAAACAAATCCCTTAAGAATATATTCATATATAAAATGATTTGTAATTTTTTAAAATAAAATAAATATCTATATTGTATAAACAATTTCAAAATATATAAATATTAAATATATAAAATTTTAGTTTATAAAAATTAATCTAATCTTTATCAAATAATTTATCATTTTTTTTTAAATATTCAATATCAATTTCTTTTAATATTTTTTTAATATGCATATATTATAGCACAACTAACATTATAATAATGTATCATAATACAAATAACATTATAAAAAGTGTTATTAGAGACACCAAATATCCAAAGATATAAGTGAGAATTTCACCTTCATTGCTAAACAAGGAGATATTATATCTATTTTCCAAACTTCCAAAAATAAATTCGAACTAACCGAGTTTAAATTGGAAACTACATAAGATCCTTCCTATGGTGTAGATACTTAAATAGTCTCAAAATACAACAAGACCCATTATGGAAATTATACATCATCCAAAGAGTAATTGGTTTTAACACTAGAATAACATAAAAAGACAATTATTCATACCTAAATTCCCTAAATTCCTCCTGATGTAGTCTTCCTTCTTCCACCAACAAATCCTTTTTGGACAATCAATGAACTTCAATGTATGGCTCTCTAAGCATGATTACAATAAACCTATTCAAGACAATCAGTTTTAGTTGATCAACGAAATGCCTAAGAGTGAGATTTTGGATATGGAGAGTACCCTTGATCCAATTAATGGCCAACGTGGAGTCACTAAAAAATTATTATTTTGATACACCTTTTTTAATGGCAAGTTTGAGGATACATCTTAGGGTTGTTAATTTTTCTATAAATTTGTCTCAAGGCCTAGTCCTACTTTGAATTTAATAAAATTTCCACTAAAGATGAAGAGTAATCCCTCTACACTATATAAATTAGGAGGACCTTGCTTGGATCCATCAATAAAACCCCAAGCACTAGACTTGTCAATTAGTAGATCTATTATCTGCTTTTGATTCCTTTCCTTTACTTCAACTCCAAAGTTCTAAAAAAGAGCTTGTATACATGTGCATAAACCTGAAGGAATCTCTCTATCTTCAAACAATTGTGCATTCCTTTCTATCCATATACTCCATAAAATGAGACAAGGGAGTGATCATAAAGTGTTTAGCTCCTTTTCTCAAACCAACTCCTAATGAGAAGGATTCTAGTTTCTAGCATATGATTGAATTTTAATATTTAGAATATTTTTGTTGTGTGTACACTTAGAGGATTATTATTGATATTGTTATTTACATAGACTTCTTAGATTCCTATTCTCATGGAGTATTTAAGATCCTATCTCTAAATATATTTATTATTGTACTTAGTTGTTAGTTCTTGGGATCTATTTGGGAATTTATCACTCAGTTCGTTGAGGTAGTTCTCTTCATGTAAAGATATAAAATCGTATGCTTTGTTTAATGAAAATTAGTCATATTTTTATTTTTGCACTTCTTGTGTTGAAATCTACTCTGCTCTTTTCCCCACATTCAAGATGATGACCACTATACAAGGCATGGAAACTATGACAATTTTCAAAAGGATGGAGACTATTTCCAACATACATGACTCATTATCCAATAATGTTAGTGATATTTCTATCAACAAGCCATATCCTTAGTGTGAAAAATGTGAGGTGTTAATTTATGATGGATCTCATGATCTGAAGGTGCTCAATAGCTATATTTTTTTATATTGACACTTTCTTTCATTACAATTTGATCCCTGACAAAGAGAAGGTTCCATTTTCCTAATTGAAGCCCATAGGGCTTGCCAAGCTTTTGGTTGCATAATGTGCAGTGAACTAGAATCCAACCACCACTTGGACTGAGACTGCAGAACTCTTAGACTCACCTTATATCCTTCTAGCTATAAATAAGATATGAATATCAAGTTGTTATTCTTGCATCATAGATGCAACTAAAATGGTTTTTCTTAATTTTAAAAGTGGTTTATATAAATATTTGTATCGAGAGATGAAGTACATGGAAATCACCACACTTATTTTTATGTGCAATCAAACATAGTTGATTGAAGAAAATCTTTCCAATATTCATCAAACTCAACAATGTTGATCCTCCTTCAACAATAATGTACAAACATCCAAAAATATCACATATCCTACCACAACAAGTCATCACTCTTCTTCTTCTTCTTCTTTTGACACTAAAAAAAATGGAAAATTCTACAAATATTGTAAGAAAAGAGAACATGATAAGAACAAATATTTTAAATTGAAGAAGAAATTTTAACTTGTATCATGTCAAAATTAGTGAGCTAATTATGCTCTTATTAAGACCCATAGTGATGATAGGATTTATAAAGAGTTGAAAGGAAAACTCAATAAGGTTACTTTGATGCAACATCATCCTATTCAAGGAGGACATGACAGTTGTTTTGTCACATGTTCCCACCTCACATATGATGTTTTAGTAGATTGTATAATTGACAATGGATCATAGAAAATCTAATTATGAAGGCTATTGTTGACAAGTTTCACTTATGAATGGAACCTCATCCTCATATATATGCACTTGGATGGAAGGATAATGGTTCATCTGCAAAAATCACACAAACATGCACTATGCTATTTTCTTTTGTCTTAAGTTTGTGTATAAGGTCACTTGTGATATGACTAAGATGGATTGTTGTTCTTTGTTGCTTAGTAAGTGTAAGTTTTGAAACATTACAATATAGAAATGTACACAAAAATTCTTTATTAAATAGAAAGAAAAATAACATTCACTCACAATACTCATAAATTTACCTTAGAAACCCTTAACTAAGAAAACCGGAATTTTTTTTAGAGCCACACCTCTAACCTTCATTTTATTATATTCACCATTTAAAATACAATATATATGATTCCATGGCATCCAAATCCCTAATATATTTAGCCAGATTAGATTCCTTGACCAAATTTACATTATAATGGGTTGAAATACCATTGACTGAAAAACACCAAAAACATGCTGACAAATGGACCAAAAATAACCCATTATTTTTGCCCCCCTATGAATCCTCTCACTCCCAATGCAACATACAATGCACGGGGATAATCGTGCAAATAATATAACACATACCCAATAGTAATCCCTACCAATATGATAAGAAAGATTGCTATGATTCATATGACAATAGCCATACACTAAAACAAAGCACTTAAACGTACCTAATAAGAAGCACATCAAAACCAACTAATTTGGTACTCACTTGCAATTAGATATGTAAAACAATTAATCAAGGAACATCACTAGCATTATTTTTCTTAAGACCTTAACCTCATGAAAATAAAGAAAATATTGTGATTTCACACCACATGTAGATCGTAGTAATATCTTGCAATCATATTCAAAAGTGTTCTAGGAACCTACAACACTTGGTCCAAAAAGATAAATCAATCATATAATTGATATTCTTCCTAGGGTCTCTCTTTCAAATGTAGCTTTGTATTACACTTCGAATATTAAAATTGATGAAATTAAATGACAAGTTCAATATTTATTATCTTAAGGTTTCATAAAGCCAATTATTTCCCCTTGTGCATCAACAATCTTGCTCGTACTTAAGTGTTGGTTACTTGGGTTGACCCAGGTTCTGATCTCAAATAGATTTCCAACAAAACCCTCAAAACTATTGGCCCTCTTGGTAAACTAGTAGGCAACGTTGTGCACATAGTGCACAACACAGTCTCACCTGAGATAGATTTATGGGGGACTGCAATACTCAGGTGTTTTCAGTCTAGGAATGATTGGGGATGGTGTTTATATTCTCTCTTTTATGCATCATCATCATTAATCATTCATCTACTTCTAAGATTCATTCCTTCTTTAAGCC
>ML815840.1:130282-172677 GCA_009831015.1 Picea engelmannii | reverse complement strand
TTTTCTTCAATGCGCATGTTTTCTTCAATGTTGTTCCTCCTGTGCTTTTACGTCCAAATCCCCAAATTCTGCATATCATGCCATTTCTGTTGTTGCCATCAAAGACAACAATCATCAACACTGCCATTTCTGTTGTTGTTCAATATTTGCCAACAGTGCATCTATCAACAATACCATATATGAGTGTACCATCATGCATCATCACTTACACCAAGCAAGTATATCAACTATGCATCAACAATCTATGAATCCCCAATGATGTACAACATTATTATCAAATCAACTCACCAACTACATGTCTTAATGTGTAGCCCAACCACATCCAAAATGCATGCACCATGATAACCAACATATGCTTCCAATAATAATTCATAAGATATATCAATGAAACTTCAAAATGTACCACCCATGTACCCCAACATTTTATTTTATATAATCCAATAGATGAGAATTTGATCAACATCAATCCATACTCATGGGTTAGTGCCATGTAGCCAAGATATATTTTACATCGTCACCTTACATGATCTAACATAGGACCATGAAAACCTGTAGCAAACAATGTCAGAACCTGCAATAAACAATGTCAGACCCTGCAACACAAAGTTATATCATCACATCAAGCTGCAACTCATGTGCATTTCCTTTTTCCCAAGGCTTTACCACATATACATGACCTATTCAAGGTCATTCGGCGTATGTACATGATTGTCACCACGGTCACCCGTGTTTGCCTCAGTAGATGACACTTTTGAACTTCCCTTCAGTCTTCCATTATGATCTGGCTACTCTATCTTCTTCACCCACTTCTATAGATGACCTTTCTCCTCATAAATTGAACTCTGAGCATCCATATTTTCAAATATGTCTCCATTCCTTACTTCATTAATTATTCTAGCCATTCTATGTGAATTTCTCATCATGGACTTTCTTCTTGTGTTCCATCACTCCTGGGATTTGTGTCCAAATGCACTACAATTGTAGCATCTCATGGTGTTTCAGTGAAAATCAACGTGTCCTACTTGATCACATCTCCAACACCTCATGGTGTTATAAAATCTTCCAGTATATCTCCTTTTATAAGATCTACACTTCAAATATTTGTGACCATATCCATTACATGAATAACAATGCCCATGAAAAATACTTTCATACCTTTGCTTTGGTGTCCCAAGAATAGCTTCTTGATGTCTTCCTTGCTTTGTTCTTTTGAGATTTTCTTTGCCTTGTGTAGAAGGTGACTTTGTAACATTGTCTTCCTTCTTTGATGGACTTACCTCATGCTTCTTTGAGGTGCTTGCTTCAACATGTGTATCTTCTCCTTTGTATCCAAGACCTGATTTATCACATGGTGATCTTTGACTTTCCAAGATCTCATCCAAGATTCTTAAGCTATTCAAGAATTTGTTTGACTTTTCTACCTTCTTTCTAAGGTCAACAATTTCAGCTTCTAACTTACAACATGACTCTTCCTTTTCAATTATTTGATTCTTCAATAATTCCTCTATCCTTTTGGCTTCTTCAATTTGGGTCTTGAGATGGACAATTATTTTAAAACTTTTTCTAATCTCATCCTCTACATTCATATCTTCTTTCTCATTCTTTAGTCTTGTGATCTCTTCTTCCTTTTCTTCTAATTTAGAACTCTCTTCTTGTTCTTTGAGCATTCCCTTTAACTTAAAGATGTACCTTTGACTTCTCCTAAGAAACTTCTTAGTGTTATCCGAAAGATAGTTAGAGTGTGTATAAAAATGATCACTTCTGTATCTATATAAACCCTCTTCAATTTCATTTTGAAGTTCTAATATATTTTCTTCTATTCTTTCCATTGGATAACTATCACCAAACTTTACACAAACTGTTTCTAGATCATCTTCTTCACTTGAGAAAAATTCAACATCATTACATTTTGAATCATTTAAATAAAGAGTCTTTGGAGATTCTTTACCTTCAATATATTCCTTCTTGCCAACATCATCACATGATTCTTTCCCATTATTTGAAATCTCTCCAAGATCTTCATTTGTGCTAACATCATCATTGGATTCTTTGTCTTCATTTGAAATGTTTTCAAGATCACATATAGAAGTAATACAATAAAGGGTTTTTGATGACTCTTTACCTTTGATAATCTTGATGGAGTGGTCTTCAATTTCTTCCTTCTCCTTCTTGCTTTGATATGTTTCCTCTAGCTTTAGCCATATATGCTTGGCGGAAGTGCATTGTCTCATGCTCTCTTTGATAGGGCTTGAGATTCCACTAAGAATGGTATTGAGAGCCAATGCATCATTCTTCTTTCCTTCCCTTTGAGCTGCAAACTTTGACTTGTTCTTCAAAGGAACTGATCCACCAATGGCTGCCTTCCAAATAGTTGCTCCCATTTTCCTCAAATGCAATCTCATCTCTATTCTCCAAGTAGAATATTTTTTCTCATCAATGATTGGAACTTCATCATCCATTTGTGTGTCTATGAATCTCCTTCAAGATTGTCAAGGCTTGTAGCGAAGGCATTCTTTGATACCAATTGTTGGACACACCTACCACACTTAGAGGGGGGGTGAGTGAGTGTGGGGATCTTTTTCCCAAAACTTCTCTCTTACACAAAAACTTCTTAGTTAACATTCAACATTCATTCATTACCCATTGTTGTCATTTACAACCCAGTTAGACGAGAACATATATAAGCAACATATATCAGCAACATATCATCAACAAGTCATCACCACAAGGAACACAAAGAACATAAGATGTATGTACACTTTTTCTTTTTATTATGGACAACAATTCGGGGGTTTCTCAACAACAACTGAATAGAGTACAACTCTACAAGAGCACCATCTCTATAATGCAAGACCCATCTTACGCTCTCAACACCAACTGAGATGAGGCAACAATCCTTAACAGATATCAATCTGTTAACAGGTACACGACCTGTCAGTAGTGCAACCAGCGTGTGCACACGCCCTGGCTCACTACAACCTGCATATGCACACAGTTAGTGTATACAACAACCTGTGTATACCTTCTGAATTGTTAGGGTTTGTCCTTCATGATCATCTCAGATTCTTTGCAACAAATATATCATTCTCTTCTGTCTCTGACTATCCAATCTGACCACTAGCCAATCACAACACATCCAAGCTCTCCAATAGTTTTCTCATGCTCCACAAGAAATCAATATGAATGTTATCTCAATCATGTATAAACAAATAGTATACCATATAAACCATGTCATCACTGAATCACAAGAGTACTGATCACTCTATCAACCAAATCGTCCAAACCGAACCATATCATATAAGCCATACCAAGAATTCCCTAAGCATTCACAACACATCAAACAATAGTATCCATCAAGACAATAATGTAACCATACCAGTGTCTCAGTGATAGATCTGAGCCCATAGAATGTAGATATGGAACCTGCCTTATCATCCAAGAGATTGGCACCAACTCAAACACAAATCTCCATGATGTTATTTACTATATGCTCCTTATACACAATCAGCCCATGTATACCTTCAATGCATATGCACCCTATACACAGACAAATCATGTATACCTAAGAAACTAGGGTTTCTGAAGCTCCGAGAATTTTTCCGTCAAGATCTACGACATTGACGAAAATTTGATGTGTCCATGAGATCCTCCTCTCCCTCTCTTCCTTAGAATATATCTTCAATCACACTCAAGAGATCCACACCAATAATATGCTCTCACAAGAAGCTCTCCATCAATACTCCAAAAGATATTCACAAGAAGCTCTCTATTGATCCACATAAACGATCATCTACAAGAGACCATAGCTGTCTTATTTATACTTTCATCCTCTAGGTCACTTAACCCATTTTTTATAGGTTACTTAACCTATTTTCCTTATTTTAGGGTTAACCACTTTTCATAAATAGAAAGTTCTCCATTATTTTATCATTTAAATATTCCTTCTTGATTTTGTCACTTCTATTTATTATTTAAATAATCCACCTTGACTTTGTCACCTTAATTTATCATTTAAATAATGATTTCTTTTTTTAGGTCAATTTGACTTCTTTGACCTTGGGGGCTTCAAGCCTTCATATGGGGGTCCTCCAACTTCATAAGTCCATAACTCTCAAACCGTGAGGAGTTATGTGACATTCCACATACCACCGAAAATGGCATGACAAGCACTATCCATATAGGATAGTTTCACCAACAACTTCAATGATCTTCATCTCATTATTCCACATACACACATGGGTCCTCCAACCATTCTTCTAGGATAACTCAATCTGCAAAGTGTCTTCTTGTGAGGGATTTCACCGTAAGGGGACCACTTTGGAGTTCATCCATTTTTTCACTTTATCAATCATGATAAGACAATAATGAGTCATCTTTTCATCAAAAAAACTATGCATCATCATGTATCAATGACAACTCATTGATCCATCTTCATCTATGGATCATATCAATGATCCATGTTTATCAATTGGTTTCCACTTTGACATCTATAATTCTCATCAAGGAATATACATATACATTGTTCATCAATCATCAATCAATCAATTACTTGACATCAATCAATGACATCAATCAATCAAACCATTTGCATCAATGACACATGATCCAAAAATCTCCCAAATAATCAAACCATTGGCATCAATGACAACATGATCCCAAAAACTACATAGGGCTATTTACCTATTCAATTGAAACTAGCAAACCAATATAGAGTGGTACCAATAGGTCGATTTAAAGGCATACTAGTGGAATTATATGGTGTGTGCACTATGGAAAATTTTGAGTTGATTGATATAGTGGATAACACTAGAGCTTATCCAACATTGTTGGGACTAGATTGGGTATTTGAAAATCAATCTATCATCAATTTGAAGACGAATAAAATGATTTTAAAATAAGGAGAGTATAGAGTTATAGAACCCTTAGATCGCTCGAAAGGTGGAAGATATGTTGAACCAACGACGAACAACTTTATCACAAACAAAGTAAATCATTTTTATAGAACTACTGCACGCAAGGAAGATTACATTATCCCAACAACAGATGGAATGCTTAGCTGGAGAAGCATGAATTCTTGTGCTTTAGATTCTAACGCAAGACTGGAGAATTGACAATAACACTTACATGAGATATCTACCAGAATATGTGAAAGAATGATGCACGCACTAAGATGGATTGGCTCATAGGTAAGAGAACCTCCAACTTTTTTTGGTCAAAATGATTTGGAAGAATTTTTAAGAAAGTTTGAGTTAGAAGTATTGGAAAATACAAGTTTATTAGTTTTAGATATTTCATTGAAAGAAACACATGCACGTCAGTGGGGTACTCACAAAGAGAAGATCCATGATTAGTATCAATGCAAAATATTACTGCGCATTATATTTAGCACATAATAGGAGAATAAATATCTAGAGAAGTATGATGGAATAGGAAAACCCAGAGAACATATAGACAAATGCATAATTCAATGGAGATTGGTACCACTAGAAGAATGGCCATATCACTTCATTCATACATTAGAAGGAATCCTGAAAAATTGGGATACATAATTGGAACTTCACATAGGGACTGTAAATTGGGAGGATTTGCAACAAAACTTTGTCATTACATTTTCATTTGAACATGAGAATACAATGATAGATTCAACACTAAAGTTTGTAAAAGATAAGATCTTTGAAGAACCTAAATTTGAAATTGTAATACCCTATCATAATTGAAATTGACAGGTAGTCAGATAGTTGTTACATTATTACCACCTCACATAAGATGATCTAGTAGAAGAAGATTCGTGTGATTTTCAGATAACAAAAGTTGAAGGGGAAAAATAAGTACAAGGCCTACAGTTACAGTTAGAAGAATTTTTTGCACCATTGAAGATCAAGAAAGTCAATATTGGAACAGAGGAGAATCTCAAAATTGCAAGAATTGGTGACTATTGGGATAACAAGATAGTGCAAAGAATAACATAACTATTGTGAAAGTATAATGATCTATTTACAACAACAATTTAAAAGATGAAAGGGGTAACATGAGAACTTGGAGAAATAAATATTCCCCTATGACCAGATGTAAGACCAATAATAAAGAGACCCTATAGGTTGAATCCAATGTACAAATATAAAGAAAAGGAATATATTGATTAGAAAAGTAGGGAATGATAGAGAATTTATGATAGGACCTATAAACGGAGAAATCGTGCACAAAAAGCCTCATCGTGACTTTGTGAAAATGAGGGATACAGAGTGAAAACCCAATGTGAGTAGGTATTTCCAAATTATTCAGTGAATATTCAGAGCAAATATTTCAACATTTAGTAGAATAGCAACACCTAAGGTCGGATGTCTAAGACAAATCACGAGAAACACACGGAGTGTCATGAAGTCTGCACATGAAAAAATAGTTGAAGGAGAAAACTTGAATCAATAGGAGGGAGTGGTAGATGTGGACAACATTCCTTCGCTAGTCATCGAGCTGGTTAATGCCACGATGGTAGAAGATAAGGATCCAGTGAAAAAATAAATTTATGTCGACCCACGAGCCGAAATACAAAACCCTAGGAAAAAGAAAAACCCTTTGCAACAACTTAGATTAAGAGCACTACAACATATGGTTGTGCATGATGATGATTGAACAAAGTTAGAGAAGCCTAGAGGACAATCCGAAGAAGCGCAACAACTAGCAGAAAACTGAGAAAAATAGACGGAGGAATAATTACAAGTGGAGGATATTACAGGAAAGTAGAACTCATACACAGAAGAAGATGCAGATGAGAACCAATAGGTAGGTCCATCAATAAAGAATAAGAAAATTATGGAAAAACCTACAGCGCCAAGAACACCAACCAAGAATAAATATCTAACATTGTTATTACCACAAATACTTGATGAAGTCAAAGTGTTCGGTGACATGTCAGGATGTGTAAACAAATTGAAGTATGTCGATCATGATGTGGAATACAAAGAAAAGCTCCCAGATTTTGTGAAACAAGTTTATATGGAGAGAATATGATTGGGTCCATTAGGGGATCCCATTTTAGAGCTGAAACAGTGGATTGCAAAAAATTATAATAAAGGGACCATAAAAATACTATACATTCCCCACTTTGGGAGAGGAAAAGATGTAAATTCTTCTGTGAAACCTATACTAGCACTAGTACATGGAGTCACATTATGAATGGAGAGTTCTGTCACCATATATGTAGAATTAATTGCAGAGATCATAGGTTTCCCAACAGATGGAGAAAAACTTTAGCACTAATTGGATGAAAAGATAAAAGAGAAATCCTTAGTAGAAGAGATGAAGAAGAAATATGGCACTGAGAGAGGGTCTCAACGAATAATCATTAACCGAATCAGTGAACCAACAAGGAGGTTGGCGATGAAATTGATGACATGTAAACTTTTGAGGAAGTGTCACAAGGAGGAAGCACCTGCAGGAGTCATAGAAGCAGTCGTGAAATGCACAAAAGGGAGCTTACTCAGTTGGGCTTTGTATCTTTTGAACTTGTTTTTAGAAGACTACGAGGACGTGAAGGATTTTGGATCAGAGTTTCATTATTAATGGTTGGTTATCTTGATAGCATAGATTGGTTGCAAAGAACCAAAATACAATGCATTTTGTCAAAGGTTGGGGAAGCATCATGCAACAAAGTATATAACACTATGGAACACTTCAGATCCGAAGAATAGGAAGGAAAATTCTGGCATTTTTTCCATGTTGTTTGATGAAATGCAGGAGAAGTTGGATAATAAATGGAGGATACCACCAGAAGTAGTGAAGGAAAAACAAAGTATAGACAACTTCCAAGCCACAATACATAATATCCAGATCCAAGATAAGAGGGATACTAATAAGGAATGGTTACAGTTAAGGTACCGTGTTACAGGTGAATAAGTGCAGTGGTCCATGAAGGATTGGCTTGAAGAATGGAAGGTCCTACTGATTTCAAAGAATGTACCAACATCTAAGTAGAAAGCAGAGGTTGGTACTTCAAAGAAAACAACTTGTCCAGGAGCCAATACAAGGAAGGTGACAGAGCACGCAAAAGGAACAGGGGGTAGTACAACCACTCGAAAGCTAAGGCAGGATAATATTATCCCAAAGCCCTCAACATAGTCGAAGGAGTGTGCAGTGAAACCAAATGGAGGATCATTGAAAGATACAAGTCTTCCTATGCCAGAAGAAATAGGAGGTGGATATATCCCATATATGGACATGCTAGTTACAACCACGCAAAAATACACTCTGCTAATAAAAAATATTGTCTTGTAGACATGAGGACAACACAAGAAGATGAAGGCTCATAAGGGTGTTCCTGAGCTTACAATTATAGAGGATAACGAAGAGTTAGTCACAGAGAAAGTGTAAGATTTCATAGAATAGTAATGGCATAATGTTGAGAAGGAAAGGGAGAAGATAATGAAGCAGTTGACAGAGGTCAAGGAAACACTTGAACAATTGCAACTTAATACAATGCAACAGAAAGAGAAGGAGAAACCACAACGAATTGCAAATTAACAACAGATCCAAAATAGGAGATAGTACAAATTATAGCCATGGGGAGTGAACACATCCATATCACTCAAGAGATGTTGCAAGTTGATGAGGATATAATGCAGAAACAGTTAAAGAACATATATCATTTGGACTTGGAACTGCCTAAGGTTCCAACAAAGGCGTTCTAAAAACCTCAAATAAGTGTCATGAAAGAAATTTGGTCAAGGGCCTGAGAAGATGATACACGTTTACAATTGGAAAAAGAAGTAAATAATAAATTGGAGATTCCACTTAACCAAGTACGATTTGAGAGGGAAGAAGAAATTCAACGCACTAGTAGAATAGAGAAGGAACGAGAAAAAGTATTTAAAACTATTCCTGATAGAGTGCAGGAAGGGAACATACCAACAGAGGAGAAAATTGAGAAGACATCGTAGACTAAGGAGACATATATAAGATACATTACAGAGTTTATAGAACTCTTAGTAGGACCTATAACTACACCCAAAGTCAGAACACAAAGGGATCAGGAGGTTACATGTCATACATAGAGAATTGCGCAGATGATCCAGGAAATTACAAAATTGTATAATAAGTGCATGCAGTTATGGACAAATCTGGAGGAGGATGAGAAAATGGAGGAGTTAGAAAAGAAATAAGGATTAAATACTACAGTGAAAGAGTTAAAGTAGAGCTAGAAAGTGATGAACATATCGGATAGGTTGAAGAGTGCATGGGAAATGAATAATTTGCAGGCAGAGCTGAAGACTATAGAAGTAGAAAAGAAATCGAGGCAGGGTAAGTTTGAAACACTATAAGAAGGCGCCAAACAAATGCTAACAATGATTGACGCAACCAAGGGTCATATAGAACAAGCTGTATTAGAGAGTGAATAATTGTTGGAGCATATTACTGCGTAGATTGTGGAGATTGTAGCAGAGAAGAGTGCGTAAGTAAAATCTCGAGTTGAAGAAGTTTTCAAGCAGGTAGTAAGAGCTAGCGAAGTCATTGTAGGAGGTAAACACTACCTGAGTGGCTCAGGATGAGCCACAGGTGAGTTTGTTGAGTGAATCCCTTGTGCCTGTATATGACATTGTTAAATGTATACAACATCTTGTGACTGGATTATTATATAACTCATTCTAAAAACATTCTTCAAGAGATCATTCTAAAAACATTATTCAAGAGATCACTTTGAAAATATTTTTTCTACTTATGAAAACATTCATTCATTCTTTTAAATTGTTTTATTCTTTGCTTAATTTCATCAATTTCTAGCTTTAGATCCATTACAAAGAAGCTATCAACAATTTTGTTATTTTTTTTATGAATTGTTTCACATATGAAATTTTGGGAACAATCCTGCAAAGATGGCAATTTTGGTCTCCTACAATGCATGGCAGTGCTATGCGGTGAGAAAAGGGAAATAAAGGATATGGTTTCCTTGAATTAGAAGGAGTTGCACTTTCATTGAATGAATTTCGGAGCTACAGAAACCCTGAAAGTAGACTTCTTTGTAAAAAAGAATCCTATGTTTTGGTTAATGAAGTGCCTTCAGGAATACTATAATTTCATGTGAACAACCCTTGCATATGAAATATTGTTAAATGTAGATCTCATGTTGTGCACTAAAATTTTAAAGTGCATATCTCAAAATTATGGGTTGGGAGAGAAATTTCTAACTAGGTGACCTGATTGAAGAGTATATATTGTGATCTACTAACTTGGTGCCAAAAATTTCAAGGGCCTCTCTGTTGTCCTGCAGAATTATGGGCCTTTCTCAAAATATTGAGTGGGTGAAACAAGGGGATATTATAATAGTGGGAACATTCTCATAACCAATTATTTTGTAATGTGTTTCTGGTAAGCTCATATGTCATTAGTTTTCGGTAATGCTTTGCATTGTAATTGTTGGTAACATTGAGTTGAGTTGCATTAGGGAGGCTTATATTTTCACTTCAAACATATCAATTACCACAAATCATGTTTTCAACAATTAATTTATACAATTAAACCTAAACATTTAAATGTGTCGAACTTGCACAAAATATATCTAGCTACACACATTTGTAGAGATAAATTTACAAAGAAGAAGCAAGAGAGAAAGAATGGAAGAGTTATCATTAACAATAATGAATAATGAATCATTTACACATGATATACTATGTATAACTCAACCTATGTGCATTGGAGGAGAACCAATATTCCATAGTGGTTTTCTAGAGTGATCTGAACACACGCCATCAGTTACGGGAGTGAACTGCCACCTAGTCTAGTCTCTTAGGAAGTTATGGGAGTGAACAACCACCTAGTTGAGTTAACTAGTCAACTAGTCTTTAGTTAATTGACTAAAACAGAGTGTAGTGAGGAGTAGATCAAGGAATCAAGGGTAATGTGCCAGTTTGGTGATGAAACCAAGGCAAGTGCACATTAGTATGATGATGATCCCAATGTTGCATGGTGACAAGACCAATGCAGCATCTAGACTCAACTCAACTAGTCAAACTGAAGTGTCAACTGAAGAGAATATTCTCCAAGTGGAATATTCTCTCCTAAAAAAAAGGAGACTAGATAATGACTAATAATGACTAATAAACAAGGAAAAACCTTAGGAAAAATAAATCCTAGGTGTGTGTGAAGTAACTCCAACACCCCCCCTGAACATCACTATGGTGAAAATAAAGAATGGGTCCCAACAATGAGGCCATGTTAGGTACCAAAATAAAAAATATACATTGAAATAATGTGAGGAAAGAGGGAAAATCTCANNGTACAATGTATGTAAAAATAAGAATTGACAATTTCTAGGAAATTTTCTCCTTCACTCCAAGACGACTCCGCATAGAATGGAACTTCTGCTCAGTGAGGGTATTGGTGAATATGTTTGTTGTTTGTTCTGCTAAAGGAAAGGACTATAGGTCGATGATCCCCTCATGTAATTAATCTTGGATGTACTGCATGTTGATCTAGATGTGCTTTGTATGCTTCCTCTGAATTGAATCTCTGCAAAAGTTCATAATGCTCTGGTTGTCAGACCAAATGATGATAAGTAGATGAAACTAAATTCCCAACACAGTGAGAAAATGTTGTAGCAACATAGCCTGAATGGTTATGTTAACTACCCCTCTGTACTCTGCCTCGGCTGAAGAAAGAGAAATATCAGTCTGCTTCTTGCTTGGCCAATAGATAGGCTCGGAACCAATATTGAGTGAGTAACTAGATGTGGACTTGTGATCATTGTTATTGCCAGCCCAGTCAAAATTAGTAAAACCGATTAGATCTAATGTAGAATATACTGCATAATGAATCCCAAAGGTG
Organism: Picea engelmannii; assembly: GCA_009831015.1. Classification (NCBI taxonomy): domain Eukaryota; kingdom Viridiplantae; phylum Streptophyta; class Pinopsida; order Pinales; family Pinaceae; genus Picea; species Picea engelmannii. The sequence continues at coordinate 160,863 of ML815840.1, read as the reverse complement.
ATGGTTCCCTGTATGTATTGAAGGATATGCTTTGTAGCCTTCCAATGTAGCTCATGTGCCTCTTGAATGAACCTAGAAATTGCACCAAATGCATAGGAGAGGTCTAGTTTGGAGTGTGTGAGATACAACAATCTCCCCAATAGTTGTTTGTATAGTGTGTTTTCAACCAATGGAGTTTCCCTGCCATCCTCAAATTTGACTCTGGATAATAAAGGAGTCAGAGAAGACTTGCAATCTATCATGTGAAATCTCTCAAGGAGATCTCGTGCATACTTAGCCTGAGAGAGTTTGATTCCTGATGCATCATGATTGAAGTCAAGTCCAAAGAAGAATTGTAGTGGACCCATGTATGTCATCAAAAACCTATCATGTAGAATCCTCTTGACTACAACAATCGCTAAAGTTGAGCAACTGGTGATCAAAAAATCATCAACATATATAACTAAGAGTAGAAGTGAATCAACCGTCCCGAGCATGTAGAAATTCGGGTCTGATTTACAATGTAAAAAGTTCTATGACAACATGTATGAGTCCATCTTGGCATGCCATGCCCCCAAATCCTACTTGAGGCCATAAATAGACTTCTTCAGTTGATAGACCAAAGATGAGTCCTGCATAAATCCATGGGGTTTCTCCATACAGATCTCCTCATAGAGATCACCGTGAAGAAATGCATTGTTCACATCCATCTAATGGACTTCCCATCCCTTGGTTGAAGCAATGGAAAGTGCCAATTGTATGGAATCCATATTTTCTACTGGAGTGAAGGTCTCATCATAGTCAATACCATGCACCTACTGAAATCCTTTGGCAAGAAGTCTGGCTTTGTATCCGCTAATCTGTCCATCCATTGTTTTCTTGGTCCTGTAGACCCATCTGCATCTGAAAATATTCCTTACATAAGTAAGGGGAACTAGATCCCAAGTCTGGTTCTCGAGGAGGGAGTTGTACTCCTCCTCCATGGCGGATTCCCAAATGGGATTTCTAGCAGCCTCATTATAAGACCGTGGATCTAAAGACCGAACCAAGAAAATATGTCTGAAGGGAAATGGTTCAATGGAAGTGAGTGCAATAAGAGGCTCCTTTAAATAAGATCGATTCATCCTAGTATTATTTGGATCACTAACAATATCCCCTGCATTCTGAAGAATAGTTTATGCCCACTTGGGCCTATTCTCTGGCTCTTCTTTTGCATCTGGATGCTTTGACTCTACATCTGGCTATACTGACTCTGTATCTAAATCATCTGATTCCTCTGAGTCATAACTCTCATCTGAATAAGAGTCAACATGTGCATGATCATCATCTCAGACAGGTGGATAATGAAGGTGTCTTCGTGGAGTTGTTGAGGTACATGCAAGACACTTTCCTCGAATTGGAAAATTCACTCAATGATGATCTATTTTGAGGAAACATGAATAATTTTGTATCTCTTCTCATTGTTGGGTTATCCAAAAAAAATACATTGAGTTCTCTATGGATCAAGTTCCTTCCTCTTTTTAGAGGGAATTAGGGCCCATGCACATGAACCGAAAATACAAAAGTGGGTCACTTACAGTGTGAGGCCGCTCCAAGCCTCGTAGGGGGTATTATCCTTAACAAATCTATGGGGAGATCTATTTTGGATGTATGTTTCACAATTAAGTGCTTTGTTCAATAGTCTTTGTGGTAGTGAATTTGCATGAAGCATGCAAGATGCCATCTCTTTTAGAGATCTGTTTTTTCGCTCAATAACTTCGTTTTGTTGCAGAGTATAGGGAACTATGTGTTGCAATTGACTCCCTGCCTCATGAAAAATATTCTGGATCTCATGATTGACATACTCTCCCTTGTTATCAGTTCAAAGGACTTTGATTTTATTTCCTGAGTGTGTCTCAACTAGGGATTTCAAATCTTTAAGGTGTTGAAAGACCTCAAATTGTTTCCTAAGAAATTAAATCCATGTGAAACGTGAAAAATCATCAACAAAAATGAGAATAAACCTCTAATTGTTGATAGATGGATGCAGAAAAGGACCCATGAGGTCGCTCTAAATCATATCAAAATGCGTGGAAGCTCTTTGAGACTTTCCTTTGTCGAATTTCTCTTGAGGGTGTTTTCCAAGAACACATCCCTCACATACTCCCTTGGAGATATGGATGTCTGGTAGACCATCGACCACTTTTTTCTTTCTAAGTTGTTGCATATATATTAAATTCAAATGTACAAAGATTTTGTTCCATATCCTACTACTTTCATGAGCATGAGTAAGAAGTAAAGAAAAATTTGGTTCAATAAATTGAGAAAATGTATACAATCTAGATTGATGATTTACCTCACCAGTAAGAACCCTGGAGTTGGTTTGCATGTCATAGATGTCCACTGATTTGGTGTGAATATGAATTTATTTCCAGTGTTGGAATTCTTCATATGATACATGAGACAAGGTTGACGAAAAGTTTGGGAGCATGCAACACATTCTCAAAGCTTCCGTTGGTGAGTTCAATCCTTACCCTGTCGGTGACTTCGACTGGAGCGTTGTCCCCCATCAGAATGGGAGGACCTTTTCATGCATCCAATGAATATTATAATAATTTTGTGGCATCCATTTGATGTGATGCTCCTGAATATACCATCCAAGCATCAGGAGAGGAGTTGATGGAACTCAAGGCATGGATAGAATTTCCTTTCTTGGGATTCTTATCTTCTGGCTTCTTCTTCTTGGCACTGTCAGGGATGTGATCTCCAAGGTTTTTTTCAGAAGTATTTGAGTCATTATATCTATTTTTTTTTCATGCATGTGGATTCTCAATGGAATCCTTTGTGACAGTACATTCATTTCTCCCCTTTTCTTCCCTTTCCACCTTTGGATCTGAAGGCATCGGTGAAGGGTTTTGATTACCCTTCCTTCTTCGAATGTTAATGCGCTTTCCTTTTGTATTTTAATTTATATTTCTGATATTGATGACTTGCATATTGCATAGTAAGTGAATGATCCTTTGGGCCTTTGATTTTTCCCATGTTTATGAGCTTGGTTTTCTATTGTGTGAGGGATTCGATAAAGTCCTCAAGAGAAGGAATCTTCTAGGTTGCTCCAGAAGTGAATCTGACTAAATGGAATGTTGATACAAACACAAAGAATTTAGGACCAATTTTGGAGAGAATGGTGAGAACCATTTGTTTCTCCTCCTTATATTTATAAACCCCTCAAGCTTTGAGTTGTGATAGCAAATCCTTGAATTTTGTAAAGAAATCTTGGATATTATCGAAGATTTTTGGATCCAATGTGAGATATTCCACGTCCAGCATGTGTCCCCTCATCTCATCATGCTTTTCAAATATCCCTTCCAAGGTGGTCCAGGCTACATTGGGAGTCTTACAGGAAGATATGTGAAAAAAGAGATAGGGAGAAATAAGACTGCAAATGTTTTTGAGTTCTTCATCCATTTGATTTATATAATTGGATTTTTCTATGGATGATGTCGGTTTTGTATCTGTATTCAATGTTAACCTATACAATACTCTAGTTCATAGATGAATCATTATTCTCTCCTTCCATGCAAAGTATTTGTAATGTGTAAGAATGAATTCTTTTTGGAAATCCATCTTTCTGTTGTTTTCAATCTTTTGTACCTGCACAAACAATTGGGTGTATCTTTTGCTTAGCATTCTGTTGGCTCTGATACCATGTAAATATTTTGAATCTGCACATAATATACCTAGCTAGAAAATACTACAAACATTTGTAAAGACAAATTTAGAAATAAGAAGCAAGAGAGAAAGAATGGAAGAATTCTCGTTAACTGTAATGAATAATGAATCATTTACACATGATATACTTTGTATAACTCTACTAGTGTGCACTGGAGGAGAACCAATGCACCATAGTGGTGGTCTAGAGTGATATGGACACACACCAATAGTTATGGGACTGAATTGCCAGCTAGTCTAGTCTCTCAAGCTGTTACAGGAGTGAACTGCCACCTAGTCTAGTCTCTCAAGCAGTTACAGGAGTGAACTACCACCTAGTTGAGTTAACTAGTTAACAAGTCTTCAGTTAACTGACTAAAACGTAGTGTAGTGAGGAGTAGCAAAAGGAATCAAGGGTAATGGGCCAGTCTGGTGATGAAACCAAGGCAATTGTGCATTATCACGGTGAGTATCCCAATATTGCATGGTGACAAGACCAATGCAACATCTAGACTCAACTCAACTAGTCAAATTGAACTGTCAACTGAAGAGAATATTTTTCAGGTGGAATATTCTCTCCTAAAAAATAGGAGACTGGATAATGACTAATAATGAATAATAAACAAGGAAAAACCTTAGGAAAATAAAATCCTAGGTGTTTGTGAAGTAACTCCAACAAACATATTTCCATTTTGTTGTGGTAAGGTTATTCTAACCACTCTACTCCCTCATGAGGTATCATTGACTTCTATGTTGTATTTACAGTACAAAATAATTATTGTTTTAGTTGTCTTTTTATTTTCTTTCCCATATCCTTCACTTACTTGCAAATTTTGAGGCATTTTTTCAGTACAAATACAAATAACAATTCAATGTTCTTTACAATGATCTTGATGACTTTAAATATGGTTAATACAGAATTTGAGAACGTTTAAATGTAATTCTAAATGTATATTGCATTTCTTTATTATTCCTTCAGGGTTTTTCGTCCTTATAAATTCCATGTTTTTAGCATTACAAAAGGACGAGAGTCCAAGAATTTGGAGGCTAGTGTTTACATTTTCTTGATGTAAGCTCCTGTAACCGTATTGAACTGTCGAAGCTCATTCAGAAACCAACTAACCGTAACCGTATCCGTATTCCCCTTAACAGTATTGAACCGCCGAAACGAACCGAAACTTTTTTCAACTGCCACAGCTCATTCAGAAACCAACGGGATGCAACTATTTTCTTGTCGGGAGATTTTGGAATGGTCCATTACTCCATCTATGGTTCTCTAACTAAATTAATGTGGAAGAATTAACACATAGCCAATAGAAGCTTGATGGAAGCTTGGCTATAAAGACTTATGTTTGGTCCCCGAGCTTGCTTAATTCAATCAATTTCGTTCAGTCTTACACCATCAATCAGAGTGAGCAGAGCTTGGAAGTGCCATACGGAAAGAAAAATTAGTGTGGAACTGGGAAAACTTCTACAATAATTAGTCAAACTCAAGCAGCATCAATGACCGGAGGTATGATCTATTTGGTATCTATATTTTGATTCTTTTGAAGAGTTTTATTCCACATAATTTAGAATCGAATTAAAGCTAACATTTGGTATCAGAGCATTTTTATGTCTGCCTTGGTGTTTTGGAGAAAGACAGGTTTATTCTGTCTCGAGAAGTTTCATTGCATTGCTGTGCGACAGTGTCAGACTAATGCTTGATTGCTATACTATTGATTTAAGAGAAACTGTACCAAAATTCATATTACTATCCCTTTCTATGTTTAACATTACAATGAAGCTATCATATGCTTTTATTCTACATATTGCTAAAGTTATTCTTTCAAATCATACATGATATATCTGTTACTAATTTTCCATTAGTAAATCAACCAGTAGGTTTCTGATCTGCAAGATCTCTTCCATATGGAGGAAAGTTGGTTTTGAAAATCATTGCAATTCCATCATTGTTGTCGGGATCTACAGTGGAGTCTACAAATATGTAGGAAGAGGACACCATGGGTTTGCTAGGGTTAGTCTGTGTTGCGTTCAGTGGCAATAAAGCCAGCAGACACATTACAATACCAATGTTTGCAAACCTTTCCATTACATCTAATACTTCTGAAATGCTCAACTAGAAACTTTCATGGATACTGCTTAAATCATAGTTTTGGGATCAATTGGCGATGCATAATCTATCCATATAGTTTTATTTATGCAATTTATAATTATTCTCATATCAACTTAATTTTATGCATAAAAGAAATAATGTCTAGTGATCCATATAATTTTAATTGATTAGAGAATAGCCACAACCTCTCTAATTAAATAATATTATATATTATGATTAATTAGGATCACATAAGGAAAATTTAGACATAAATTGTAATTAATTATACTAAATATAATAAATTTTATCCCATGGGAATTTTTATTATATTTATATAATTAATTAGGATAAAATATTAAATTATTCATAACTTACCCACCTGAATTATGAATTAATAGTTTTATCATAAAGTTCAAATCTATGATAGAATAATTGAATCTGCTTGAATTGGAAATTTAGCCCACAGGCAATTTTTATGTCATTAGATTCAAATTTAAGCATGAATTTACATTGGTAAAGTATGAAATTTTGTTTTATTTTTTGTTGGCCTCAATTTTAACGTAAGCATGTGATCTTTAATTTTATGCAGTTGTACAACCTGCAAATTTCTCTAAAATTCGTTGTGATATCCCTGAACATAAGGGAGATAACTATAAGGTCTGGAAGGAGAGAGTTCTCCTTCATTTGGGGTGGATGGACATAGATTATGCTATTAGGAAAGATGAACCACCAACACTCACTAATACTAGCACTACGACGGACATCACGCTTTATGAGTGATGGGAGCGATCTAATCACCTAAGCATGATGTTCATTAAGACTAAAATTTCAGCTGGTATTCGTGGTTCCATTGATCAGCATGAAAAGACCCGAGACTTGTTGAAAGCCATTGATGATCAATTCGCCACTTTATACAAGGCACTAGCAAGCACCCTAATCATGAAGTTCTCATCCCTAAGGCTTACCAGTGTGAAAGGTGTGCGCGAGAACATCATGCAAATGAGGGACACTGTGGCTCAATTGAAGAAACTCGAGGTTGAAATATCAGAGTCTTTCCCGGTGCACTACATCCTGAACACCCTTCCGCACCAATACATACCCTTCAAAATCTCATACAACACACATAAGGATAAATGGTCAATTAATGAACTGATGACCATGTGTGTTCAAGAGGAAGAGCAACTGGTGATGGAACTGGGAGAAAGTGCAATGTTGGCAATGCATGGAAAGGGAAAATCTCAAGCCAATAAGAAAGGGAAAGGTAAAGTACCTCCCCAATTTGATATCAAGAAGAATTTCAAGTGTTTCTTTTGTAAAAAGAAGGGACACATGAAAAAGGAATGCGCCAAATTTCAGAAATGGCTTGCGGACAAAGGTAATGCAATCTCATTCGTTTGTTATGAATCTAATATGGTCAATGTCAATATTAACACCTGGTGGATTGATTCTGGATCAACAATTCACATTTTGAATTCCTTGCAAGGTTTGCAAAACCTAAAGAAACCAGTGGGAAGTGAGCAAAGCATCTTATCAGGAAACAAGATGGGCTCGCATGTGGAAGCTATAGGAACATGCTATTTAACTTCAAGTAGTGGTTTTGTTTTAGAATTAGAAAAGACCTTTTATGTTCCAAGTTTTTATAGAAACTTGATTTCAGTTTCAAGGCTTGTACCTTTTGGATATTCCTTCAACTTTTCAGAAATATATTCCAGTTTATTTTATAAATCTGATTGTCCTGGGAATGGTATTTTGTCTGATGGTCTTTACTACATTAATTTACAACACAATGTCATTTATGATTCAATGCATGTTAACACTGGCACTAAAAGATGTGATATTAATGATGATTCCTCTAAATTATGGCACCAAAGACTAGGTCATATCTCCATAGAAATAATTAAAAGATTGGTAAATGAAGGGGTACTTAATACTCTGGATTTTACTGATTTTGAGACTTGTGTGGATTGCATAAAAGGAAAGAAGACCAACAAGTCAAAGAAAGGTGCCAATAGGAGTTCAGGCATATTAGAGATCATACATACTGATATATGTAGTCCAGACATGGACTCACATGGTCAGAGATACTTCATCTCTTTTATAGATGATTACTCACTATATATGTATCTCTACATGCTTCATAATAAGAATGAAGCATTAGATGCCTTTAAAATATTTAAGGCTGAAGTAGAAAAACAATGCAACAAGCAAATTAAGATCATGAGATCAGATAGAGGTGGAGAATATTATGGTAGATGCACAGAAGATGGACAAGCACCTGGGCCATTTGCAAAAATTCTTCAAGAGCATGGGATTGTTGCCCAATACACCATGCCTGGTTCACCCGACCAGAACGGTGTAGCAAAAAGAAGAAACCGAACATTATTGGACATGGTGTGGAGTATGCTTAGCAGCTCCAATATTCCTAAATCCTTGTGGATTGAATCACTTAAGATGGCAATGTATATATTAAATCGAGTTCCAACCAAGGTTGTTCCTAAAACGCCATTTGAATTATGGAAAGGTTGGAAACCAAGTTTGTGACATATGCGTGTTTGGGGATGCCCGTCTAAAGTGATAATCTATAATCCACAAGAGAAGAAGTTGGACCCAAGGACCATTAGTGGGTATTTCATTGGATATGTTGAAAGGTCTAAAGGTTACATATTTTATTGTCCATCTCATAGCTCTAGGATTGTGGAATCAAGAAATGCAAAGTTTCTTGAAAATGACTTGAACAGTGGGAGCAATCAAACCATGAACATAGTTTCTGATAAGGATCATTCTAAATCTCAACCTTCCACCCCAAGTGATAGATTGGTTATTTTTCACAACACCCCACAAGTACAAACTAGTGTTGAACAACCAATTGTTGAAGCTCCACAAGCTACTGATAGCATTCCAATAGATCAGGTAGTTCAAGAGTTTCCAAGAACTTTTGAACAACAATTTGAACCACATACTTCTCAGGAAGATGGTGGTACAACATTAAGAATATATACTAGACCAAAGAGATCAACAATTCCTGATGATTATGGTGTGTATCTGCAAGAATCTGACTATAACATTGGAGCCGAAAATGATCCCGAGTCTTTTTCACAAGCCATGAGTTGCAAAGAATCAGAATTATGGTACGATGCCATGAAGGAAGGGATGAATTCTATAAAGAGTAACGAAGTCTCGGATCTTGTTGAGTTGCCTAATGGTGCAAAAGCCATTGGATGTAAATGGATCTTTAAGACAAAGAAAGACTCATTGGGCAACATTGAGAGATACAAGGCAAGACTTGTTGCTAAAGGATTCACTCAGAAAGAAGGAATCGACTACACAGAGACTTTCTCTCCTCTATCTAAGAAAGATTCCTTGCATGTAATTATGACATTAGTATCCCATTTCGACTTGGAGTTGCAACAAATGGATGTGAAAACGACATTTCTCAATGGAGATCTAGAGGAGGAGGTTTACATGAAACAACCTGAAGGATTCCCCTCTAGTGATGGTGAGCAATTGGTTTGCAAACTCAAGAAATCCTTATACAGTTTAAAACAAGAATCTCGCCAATGGTATTTGAAATTCCATAATGTAATTTCTTCTTTCGGTTTTGTAGAAAACATTATGGATCAATGTATATACCTGAAATTTAGTGGGAGTAAAATTTGTTTTATTGTTTTATATATGGATGACATTTTGCTAGCAACCAATGATAAGGGTTTGTTGTATGAGGTGAAACAATTCCTCTCTAAAATTTTTGATATGAAGGATATGGTTGAGGCATCTTATTTCATTGGCATTAAGATCCATAGAGACAGATTTTGAGGCAACTTGAGTCTCTCTCAGGAAACCTATATTAATAACATTTTAGAGAGATTTCGGATGAAGGATTGTTCACCAAGTATAGCTCCCATTGTGAAGGGCACTATGAATCTGAATGCAGGAAGAAGCAAGAAGATCATCTCTCAGATAGAGCACATGTGTCAAATCACATGGGAGAAACCTCAGGAGGTATGTTTATCTCATGCCACAAGACTGAACAACAACCTAAAGATCTCTGGTTGTTGGACAGTGGATGCAGCAATCACATGACAGGTAACAAAGATTTACTTTCATGCATTGATTATTCAATCTCATGTGATATTATACTTGGAAATGATTACTTAGTCAAAGTTCAAGGAAAAGGAACTGTTCCTAATCTTACTAAACAGAATGTAAAGAAAGACATAAACAATGTCTATCATGTTCCAGATCTGAAACATAATTTGCTAAGTGTAGGACAGCTCATTGAACATGGCTATGAGGTACTTTTTGAGGGAGCATCTTGCAAGATATATGACAAAATCCTAAGTAGAAAATTGATTTCTGAAATCCACATGACTCTGAATAGGATGTTTCCCCTTACACTCAGAACTGCAAATCTGATTCAACCATATGCACAGAGTGCATCTACCCTGAATGAAACAATGGGTTGGCATAGCATATTTGGACATCTACCATTTCAGAGCCTAAGTCTTCTTCAGAAGCACTCCATGGTCAAATGTCTTCCTACCTTTAAAGAGAAAACTCCCCCATGTGAGTCTTGCATACTTGGAAAACATAAGAGAACTAGTTTTCCACAGTCTTCCAATCAAGCCAAACAACATATTGAACTTGTTCACACTGACTTATGTGGACCAATGCAAATAGAGTCCATATGTGGTATCTTTTATTTTTTAACGTTTATTGATGATTTCAGCAGAAAAATATGGATCTATTTGCTCAGACACAAGTCTGAAACTTTTGAAAAATTCAAAGAATTCAAGGCAGAAGTTGAAAAACGGAGTGGAAAATATATCAAAGCACTCAGGTCAGATGGAGGAGGAGAATACAACTCCAGAGAATTTGCAAATTTCTACAAATCACAAGGCATTATCATTCAAACAACAACCAGGTATACTCCACAACAGAATGGAGTGGCTGAAATGAAAAATCAGACAATAATGAATATGGAAAGAACACTTCTTAAAGAGAAAAGTTTGTCAAATACTTTTTGGGCTGAAGCAGTAGCATGCTCAGTTTATCTCCTAAATAGATCTCCAACCACAAGTCTAAAGATAAAAGTCCCTCAAGAAGCGTGGAGTGGGACAAAGCTCAATGTTGCACATCTAAGGACATTCGGATGCATATCATATGCTCACATACCTTCCAAATTAAGGAAGAAACTTGATGACAAAAGTGAGAAATGTATTTTCACTGGATATAGTGAAACATCTAAAGCTTACAGGATTTACAATCCAATCACCAAGAAACTAATTCTCAGGAGAGATGCAAAATTTCTGGAAAATCAATTCTGGAATGATTCAGAAAATCAACAAATGGACAGTCAAAATCCATTGCTGCCAAGTTATGAAAATGCAGAAAATTCAAGACAGCAAGTACCTCAAACTATTCTTCCAAGATTTCAAGTACAAAGACAACCTGAAAATTCTCTGGATAACTCAACTTCCAACAGAGAATCATTCTCTGAACCACACAATTAGAGAACTCGAAGTTTGAGAGAAATCCATCAGCAGTTGGATGACTTTGAACAACACAACCTTTTTTATTTAATGTCATGTCAACCTACATCTTTTAAGGAAGCAACTAAGGAGCCACATTGGGTTCAAGCCATGAACCAAGAAATTGACTCCATTGAGAAAAATCAGACATGGGATCTTATTGATTTTCCAAGTCACAAGAAAAGTATTGGTGTCAAGTGGGTTTACAAAACTAAACTCAATGAAAAAGGGCAGGTTGAAAAACACAAGGCAAGAGTTGTTGCCAAAGGATTCTCACAACAACCAGGTACTGATTATGGTGAAACTTTTGCTCCAGTAGCAAGACTAGACACTGTAAGGACTATATTGGCCATAGTATCCCAACACAAATGGCAAGTATACCAGATGGATGTCAAGTCAGCAGTCCTGAATGGTTTCTTAGAAGAAGAGGTTTATGTCGATCAACCACCTGGATTTGAAGTCCAAAAGCACCTAGCCAAAGTATATTGGTTGAAGAAAGCCTTGTATCTATTAAAGCAAGCTCCAAGAGCTTGGTATAGCAGAATCGACACTTACTTGATCCAACGTGGTTTCAGTAGAAGTCAAAACGAGCCAACTCTTTACACCAAAACATATCAGCACAGTAAAATTTTGATTGTATGTTTATATGTTGATGACATGATCTATACTGGAAATCTTGAGTTAACAAATTTTAAACATGCCATGAAATCTGAGTTTGAGATGAAAGATCTTGGCATAATGAAATAAGTTTTAGGGATTGAGGTTGATCAATCAACCAAAGGCATTTTTGTTTGTCAGAAAAAGTATGTAGCAGACATCATCAAAAGATTCTACATAGAAGAATGCAATCCAACAAAAACCCCTATACCCCTAGGCACAAAATTGAGCAAGAATGATGAAGGTCCTACAATGGACTCTACCTTGTACAAAATTTTAGTAGGCAGTTTGTTGTATCTTACAGCAACTGGGCCTGACATTATGTATGCATCCATCCTTGTTTCCAGATTCATGGAATCCACCAAAGATTCTCATTGGACAATGGCGAAACAAATTCTAAGATATGTTGCAGGAACTCTCAATTTTGGCTTATGGTACACTAAATCTGATAGTAATCAACTTTCTGGTTACACAGACAGTGATTTTGCAGGTAGCCTAGATGACAGGAAAAGCACAGCTGGACATGTTTTTCAACTGGGCACGAACCTGATCTCATGGGAATCAAAGAAGCAGCCAATTGTTTCAATATCTTCTGCAGAGGCAGAGTATGTCGCTGCTACCTCAGCTTCCTGTCAAGCTATGTGGCTGAGAACAATATTGAAAGATATGTCACATACATAAAAGGATCCAACTCCTATTTTCTGTGACAATACTTCAGCAATTTCTCTATCTAAAAATCATGTGTTTCACAAGAAAAGAAAACACATTGACACTCATTTTCATTTCATACGTGAGCTAGTCAATAATGGTGATATTGTACTACAATTTTGTGGTTCTCAAGATCAACTTGCTGATATCTTTACAAAGCCACTGGGAAAATCAGATTTTGATTTTCAAAGACAACACTTAGGCATAATCAGTGCTGATGCTTGTAACTGTTGAGTTTAAGAGGGAGTGTTAAATATAATGCAACCTCAACAGGTTGACTATACACTACCAGTTGTCCTGGCCAGTTGTACTTTCTATTCTTGTTTTGCTTGAGCCTATTTAGCTCAGCTATTTCCCTTTGCATAGCACTACTTACTTACTTCTTCATAATCTTCTTCATGTACTTGCTTGGTACTCTTCTTCTTATATTCTAATATATTGTTTTCTTTTCTATTCTTTCTCTCTGCATTTCTTGCTTCACAATTTATCAAGCCTCACATTGTTGGTAACTGAACTTGAGCTCAAGTCAACCTTCCTCCATCATAATTTTGAGCTCAAGCAAACCTTCCACTCAAGCCAACCTTCCTCCATCGTAAGTTTTTTAGGATCAAAAGCAATAATGGAAAGACAAGAATCAAAGGAAATAACACACAGTAAGGACACAAGAATGTCCTCAAAGATTTGAGGAAATGGATGCTACATGCCAAGAAGAAATAGATGTTTATCCAACATGCGTTGATCCAACATGCAAGCTACAACTCGAACATTTGGACACCGCAACATAGTTGGACACCACAACATAAAATTAATACTAATTTACTTAGGATAAGATAAACAAAACATTTATAAACATTAAATGTTTATGAACTAATGCTAACGTCAAAGCTAGAATTAATTCATTTGAAATCATGTACAACTTAATGCACCTTAATACACTCTTGAATTGATTAGTTTCAAACCAAATATTTCACCCTGTCCTCGATATGAGGCCAAATAAGGCCTCAAAGTAAAAACTTAGGCTTAATAATAAAATTTGAGTTGAAAAATTGTAGGACTCCTTTAAAAATTTGGTTTAAATGATGCGTATGTGTGAAAGGATTAATAGGAGATTGAAAAACCAGTTACTATTAGTCCCTGCAGCCCAAAGGGCAGGGACTAATAAGGTAGTGTTGTTTCAACCTATTGCCAATTGTAGGTAGTTATGGGACAATAGAAGAGATATTAGAGATGATCACATGGTCACAACCAACATGGATACAAGTAAGCTGAAAGTAACTAAGAACTGATCAGATTCAGAGCATGATCATGAGAAGGCTAATGAAGATAAAAATTTGGCTTTCTACAATTGAAAGTATGAGTGTCAATTCTATTGCATAGACTTTGCCAATTATCGGGTATTGGGTGGACACCAAAATGATCACAAGAAAGAATGACAACTTTGTTTGTTATTACTGAATGTTCATGCCCACTGCTATAATATGTTTTTATAAAAACTTAGTATCTGGTAGGGACATTGCCACATGTGGCTTGTTTCAGAGTGATTAATTGATTAGAGGTATTGGATCCTTCTCTGTAATGAGAATTGTAGGCCTTTGACCTTTTGGTGAAGATTGGTTATCTTTCCATCTATTTCATGGTCTATTTCATTTGCAGGTGTTCAAGGATTGACTCCCATAATCGAACCCTCCAAATAATTGATACATGTTAGGTGTACGAAGATGTTTGAAACCACAGTCAAAATATGAATATGCTCAGATCTTTCTGTATCCGAGTGAACAATTTGAGAATTTGCATAGAGTGATTGTAGATTGTCAATCACTGAGAGGATCGACCATCGACAATTGAGGATCAAAATGAGCCAATCAACATATCACTAGTACAAAATGAGAGATAAGTGACCAAAAAATGACCAAAATCCGCATATAAGTGACCACTTTTGATTTGGCGATCGATGGTGGATAATTTATGGTCTCTTATCATGCAACCAAAAATGTGGTCATATTTAGTTTGGTCATTTATATCTTGTTTTTTGGTCATTAATTTGGTCATTAATTGTGACAATTAATGACCAAATATATGAACAAATTAATGACCTCACCAAATTAATGACCACAAGACAAGCTATAAATGACCAAACTAAATATAATCACATTTTTGGTTGCATGATAAGAGACCGGAAATTAACCACCAATGATCGCCAAATCAAAAGTGATCATTTATATGCAGATTTTGGTAATTTGTTTGGTCACCTATCTCTCATTTTTAGTAGTTTTATTATTTATTTATCCATTCTTATTTAATTGTATCTATGAAATTGAAAATTACATTTTTATACTCTTAATTGTTTTGAATGTGAATATACCAATTAGTTGAGTATATTGTTTACTTAATGCAATTATTATTTTTTATGAAAAATGTGGATATTGAAAAAAAAATTGATTTAAATTTTGAATATTTTCAAAGTCTACCCGCGTGTCATTCAATTTTTAATGCATATGAAGGAGATCAATGCTAAACTTCAAGGAAATTTGTGCCATGGTTTTTTTTTTTTTTTTTTCATTATAGTAATAATGACTTATGATAACTGAGGTGCATTTCATTGAGGGAGATATATAGTGTTTTCACATAATATTGATGTGACACATGAGAAAAGTGGGCCTACCATAGTATTTAAAAATAACAACTCAAATTAAAATCAATAATGTAAAAGAAATTTTAAGAAAAAAATATTAAACATGAATATATGTATATATATCCACATACATACAAATTTACCCTGTACTTTTCTATGAGGGGGCTTCTCAATCGCCCTTGTAAGTTGCTACGAGGGGGGTTCTAAAGCACCCATATAGGTTTATATGAGGGGATTTTCAAGATGCCCTCATAAGTTTGTATGATGTGGGTTTCAAACCATCCATGTATATTGTTATATGGTCTTCCACGCCAGTTCTGTAACTTTCTATGAGGGGGGTTCTAAAATGACTCCATATGTTGTTACTAGGGGGGCTCTAAACAACCGTCGTAGGATGTTACACGGGGGGTTATCAATTTTCCTCATAAGAATCTATGAGGGGGGTTCTAAAATTGACTCATAGATTGCTATGAGGGGGGTTCTAAAATTGACTCATAGATTGCTATGAGGGGGGTTCCACACCGCCCTAGTAGGTTTCTACAAGGGGGGGTTTTAAACTTCCCTCATACATTGATACGAAGGGGGTTATAAACCACCCTCATAGCTTGCTACGACGGGGGTTCTGCATCGCCCTCATAGGTTGCTATGTGGGGGGTTCTAAATCACCCTCATAATCTTCTACGATTGGTTTTTATAACTATCCCCTAAAGTTTCTACGACACGCATTCTAAAACACCCTCATATATGACTACAAGGGGGGTTCTAAACTGCCCCCAAAATTCAATTTTCGAGAGCAGTTCCAAATTTCTGCCAAAAGCATTGTTGTTAAAATTCAAGCCTTTTAGCAGTGGTTTTTGAAGATATATAAATCTCCACTGTAGGTTTCTATATAGGGGGTTCTAAAAAACCCCTAAAAAACTCTTTTTGAGGGGCGTTCCAAACCCACCCTAAAGGCACAGCTACTAAAAGTCAATCCTTTTAGTGATGGTTTTTGAAGAAATATAAACCGCTCCTACAGGTTGCTACAAAGGGGGTTGCAAACCCCCCATAAAGGCACTGCTGCTAAAATTCAATACTTTTAGTGATGGTTTTTGAAGAGATATAAACTTCCCTAAAAAGTGACTTTTAGGGGCATTTTCAAACTGCCACCAAAAGTCTTTTTCGGGGGGCAATTCAAAACTGCCCCGAAAAGTCACTTTTTGGGGTAGTTAATTTCTCATTAAAAATCATCGATAAAAGGCTTGAATTTTAGCAATGTTTCCTTTATGAGGGGTTTTTTCAAAACCCTCACTAATGCTAAAACCCTTCCCAATTCCACTTTTGCAAGCAGAAAATGACCGCCTCTAAAAGTCTTTTTTGTAGTAGTGATAGTATAGTACTTGAAGTATCACAACGAATATTTGATGCACTAAGAATAAACCAAGAAAGAGAGAGATCCAAGAATTATCACCAAATCCTCCAATAGGTAGATATTTGGAAAATTACATTCTCAAATGATATCCAACAACAACAACCTTTATTTATAGATGAGGCTTCTGCATATTTCTCATTCTTTATTATTTTCTAATGTTCCTAAATTTAGCATAGGAGATATATAAAAGTGACTTATAATCCATATAATGAAGGAGACTGACCAAGTCAAGATACAAAACCCCTCCAAGAGAGGAAACTATCCCATTAAAGAGAGGGAGACTTGGTCAATAAGCTCAACACTCCTCTTGAAATGCATGGTACAATTCATAAATCATGGTGTAGAATCATTCCAAGGAAGAAAATTTCCAAAAACTAGCCTCCAAAAGTGGAAAGAGCTCATGGATGAGTTGAAATATCCCCAATAAGTGGATGGATCCTCTAATCCTACTCATAAATCCTAAAAACATGTCTCCAAGGCATGAGCATTCCCATATCTCAAGAAAATATACCTCCAAAAAGCATGAAAAGTTACCCTACAATTACAAAATGGGTCATAAGACCCCCAACAATTAGTGTGACATCCACATGAGTGAGGTCAACGCTCAAATCAAGTAATCAATGGCTCAAAAAGTAATGAATGAGGATATAAATGTAGAATTTGCAACATGGCATGCAAGGAAGTGATCAATGAAAGTGTAAATAGCACTTACATTCCTTAGATGATGTGACTTGTGCCTTAGGATATGTGTACTACCTTGAGATATATGAAACTACCTTGAGAAATGTGAAATTGAATGAGAATCTATAGAATCACATCCAAGAGTAGATGACCAAAGTGTGTCAATTACATAATATGGGGGTCCATGCCTAAGCATAAAATAATTTTTCTTAAAATAGGTATGGAAACCTTTACAAAATTAGCAACACTTTTACATTACATACAAAGAAGTGAGAGAGACTAAAGGTTCACCTAGATCATTTTCCCTAGTGGATCCATCCCAAATATGCTTGCATACCTACCCAATTCATAAATGATTGATATGATGGAAAGTTATGTTGGTTGTGGAGGATAATTATCTTCCTGATTCAGAGGTCTTTGTTTTCAGTCATGTTTATACCCCATGAAGAATTTACACCCTAGAAGAATGCACACTCTTCCATGTAGGGGAGTGCAAAGGGGGGTTACCCCCTCTATGGGGTTCGTTGTCAAGTGGGCTCCCAAAGGAGAAATTGCCTTGTAAATGTATATTGTAATTTCATTGTAAATTTGGAGCGTTCATTATAAGGTCACAGATCTGATGGTAGAAGTTATGTTAGGGTTTTTTTCCCTAGAAGGAAACCCTCTTTTATGAGGGAAATTTATTGCGGCTATGGATCATTGTGAATATTGTATTCTAAGATAGGAGACTGTGAGATAAACAAGAGGAAGTTATAATGGGTTTGCTATAGGTTTTATCCCTTCATTTGGTGGATAATAATAAAGTAAGGACCTAGCAATTTATCTGGTGGACATAGCCCACATTGGGTGAACCATGTATATTTGTGTCTCTATTGTATTGTGTATCTTTTGTGTTTGATTTCCACATTTGTTTTATTTTATTTCTCAGTGATCTTTTTTTTCTAGCAAATGGTATCAGAGAAAAAGGTGACTCATAGGAAAAGACGGTTCCTGGTTCGAGTGGGAGCAATGGCGAAAGATGGAAAGTTTAGGGTCAAGAAATTTAACGACCAAAACTACCAGTTATGGAAGATGTAGATGGAGGATTATTTATATAAAAATAATCTATTCCTACCATTGGGTGGAATAGAAAAGAAGTCAACGACCATGAAGGATGAAGAATGGGAGGTTCTTGACAGAAAGGAACTAGGAACGATGCGACTAATCCTGGAAGAATCGATGGATTTCAATATTTTGAAAGAAAAGACAATGAAGGATCTTATGGACGCATGAGCTAAACTATATGAAAAACCCTCAGCGTCCAATAAGGTATTTCTAATGAAGAGATTATTTAATATGAAGATGTCAGAAGGTGGGTCTGTTACAAATCATTTGAATGAATTTAATACGGTTACTATTCAACCAAGTTCTGTAAAAGTGGACTTTGATGATGAGGTCAGGGCTCTTCTAATCTTGTGCTCATTTCCAGAACGCTGGAACGACTTGGTCATGATTGTAAGTAACTCTATCTCTGGTTCAAAAACTTTAAAATTTGATGATGTTGTTGGTGTTATCCTTAGTGAGGAAATGTGATGGAAAAGCACAGGCGAGACATCAGGTAGTGCGTTAAACATGGAGAACAGATAGAGGAAAGGGCTTAGGAAACCACGAGAATTCTAGGAAGGGTAGATCCAAATCAATATTTGGAAAGATAGAGTGCTAGAATTGTGGGAAGAAAGGACATTTGAAGAAAGGCTGCAGAGCTCCAAAGAAATAAAGAGATGTACAACAGGAGAAAAATCAGGAAGCAAATGTAACATGTGATGTGTTACAAGATTCTTTGATTCTTTCTGTAGATAATATTTCTGAGTCTTGGGTAGTAGATACATGGGATTCTTTTCATGCCACACCCCATAGGAAACATTTTCTAGACTATGTTCAAGGTGATTTTGGATAGGTTTATTTGGGTGATGATGCACCATACAAAATTGTTGGAATGGGAAAGTTAAAAATAAAACAAAGCAATGGAAACCAATGGTTGTTGAAAGAGGTAAGACATGTTCCATATCTAACAAAAAATCTAATTTCAACAGGGCAGTTGGCAAGTGAAGGTTGTATATCCATATTTACAGATAAGGTGTGGAAGGCCACCAAGGGATCATAGGTTATAGAAAAGGGAGAGAAGGTAGGCACAATGTATTTATGTATTGGTAATACTAACTCGTCTATATGTTTATCTTCTAAAAGAGTGGATACAACACTGTGGCATCATAGGCTTGTACACATGAGTGAGAAGGGGATGCAGATACTTCACAAAAAAAAATTGTTGCCAAATCTTAAACAAATTTATTTGGATTTGTGTGAGCATTGTGTTTATGGAAAAAATAAGAGAGTCATATTTCTCAGAGTCAGAAAAGAAAAGAAGAGTGAAAGGTTAGAGCTTGTGCATAAATATGTATGGGGACCAGCTCAGGTATCATATATTGTTGCCTTTCATTATTATGTTACTTTTATTGATGATGGAACTAGAAAAACTTGGGTTTATTTCATTCAATTTTTTTTTGATGTTTTTGATACTTTTAAGAAATGGAAAGATTTGGTTGGGAATGAGACAGGAAAAAGATTGAAGTGTCTCATATCAGACAATGGAGGTGAATATTGCAGCAAGGAGTTTGATGATTATTGTTCATACCATGGGATTTGTAGAGAGAAGACAATTCCAGGAACACCACATGCAAATGGTGTGTCAGAAAGGATTAATAGGACAATCATGCAGCGTGCAAGGAGTATCATATTGAATGTTGATTTTCCCTTAGACATAGGACCTTAAAGATCTTTTTATGGTATAATTCCATAGGATTCATGGACAAGTAAAAAGGTAAACTATTATTTTTCGAATACTTCCGGTTGTGAATCATTTGTCCATATTGATAAAGAAAATAGAACAAAGTTTGAGGCAAAATCCAAGAAGTGTACCTTTATTGGATATGGTGTTAATGCTTTTGGTTATTTCTTATGGGAATATGAAAATAACAAAACCATTAGGAGTAGAGATGTCATATTCAATGACAAGGTCATGTACAAAGATCAATTGCAGGGAAATAAACAGGAAAAAGAAAAACCAAAATACATAGTGCTTAAGGAGATCACTAGAAAAGAAACTCCAAAGGTACCATAAAACCAAAATGTACAACAAAAAGATCGACATGTGCCTCAAACTCCTGCAAGTATTGTTAGAATATACACCACGTTAAGTAAACCCCCTGAACGATACTCTCCTTCATTGTATTATTTATTGTTGAATGATTCTGGTGAACCAGAATGTTATGAAGAGGAAATGCAGGTAGACACCAAAAAAAAGTGGCAGCAAGGAATGAAAGAGGAAATAGATTCCCTGGTAAATAACCAGACTTGGGATTTGGTTCAGTTGCCTGCAGGAAAAAGAGCATTACAAAGTAAATGGGTTTACAAGTTGAAGGAAAAAAACAGTATAAGGCTAGACTTGTTGTAAATGGGTTTGCACAAAAGAAAGGTATAGATTTTGATGAAATATTTTCTCCCATTGTTAAAATGACTTCAATTAGGACTATTTTAAGTCTTGTGGAAGTTGAATATTTGCATGTTAAACAGTTAGATGTAAAAAAAACAAATCTCCATGGGGATTTGGAGGAAGATATTTATATGCAGCAACCACATGGGTATGAGGTCAAATGGAAGGAGAATTTGGTATGCAGGTTGAAGAAGAGATTGAATGGCCTAAAGCAAGCTCCAAGGCAGTGTTATTTGAATTTTGACAGGTTTATGAAAGAGCATGGTTATAGCAGATGTCATTCTAATCACTGTGTTTATTTTAAAAATCTAGAAAATGGACGATATATTATCTTAATATTGTATGTAGATGACATGATTTTTGCGGGGTCGAATATCCAGGATATAAATGTGCTCAAGAAGAAAATTAGCTAATTCATTTTCAATGAAGGATTTGGGTGTTGCAAAGAAAATCCTTGGTATGAGAATGACAAGCGACAAGAAAAATTGCAAAATGACATTGTCTCAGGGTGAGTACATAGAGAAGGTGTTGGGGAGGTTTAGAATGCAGAATGAAAAACCAATTAGTACACCTTTGTGTTATAACCCTAAATTTCTCTACACATGCATACCTGGCTTTTGGCCCTCTTAATTGCATTTTTTCTAAAGCACTGTTGAGTTGCTCTTCTAAGAAAACAAATTTTTGAAGATGTACGCGACCTGATCCACTAATCCCCACGTACATATGCTTGTTGCACCACTAAAACCCTCGTACATATGCATGTTGCACCATTACAACCCGCGTATATTTGAAAAAGTTGCAAAAAATAAAAAGTTTCAAGGAATTCGTTGAGATTACGGGATATTGGGTAGTTTCCCAACTAATCCACTGCCTATAGCTCATCACCCAACCGAATAACCGTCCTTTTCCCATATAAAAGGAGGTTTTGGGGTCTCTTTTTACATCTACACATAAGAACAATGAAACTCATCCCATTTCACATCCCCTCCTTGCCCAAGTCATTGCATCCCTTTTGCGAGAATTGCCTCTGCATTTCCCAATTAGCCCTTCTTTCTCCATCATAACCCATTCACTACCCAAGAAGAGATCAGAAGGTTGAGAGGATAAGCCATACAAAGGTCCACCTAGAGCTTGTTGAAGAGGATCCTGGACTAGGTTCGTGGAGCAGTAGATGGCTTTGATTGTAAAAGGTATAATAATTGAATTATCAATAAAAGAACTACTTTTCCTGTCCCAAATCATGGTGTATTGAATGCTTTCATTGGTTTACGTTCTAACATCTAACCCTAATTTGTATATGGAATAACATGCTTGTTGTGTGTTGTTTTCCAATCTTTGGATGCAATCCAACCCTAGGAGGAGGCATGCAGTCAGCATAACTTCCAAGTGCAAGAAGGGCATCATGGGACGCAGAGTAGAGGTATAGTTACCCAATCTTTCTCATCTTTTATTTTCTTGTATGAGTTTTGGAAATGTTTGGGGTAGTTAGAGAATTAGTTTACTTTTAGACAGTTAATTGGTCTGCCTACATTTTGAACCCTAGTGTAGTCATAGGGGGGTTTTTCCTGCTAGCAAAATTGGCGACCATACTAGGGAAGCCTCTAGGGTTTTAGAGGATTTATGGGTTTCCTTATTGGTTTTTTCTTCCTTTCGAGTTTCTGTTGAGTCTTTTGAGTCTTTTAAGGGATTTTGGTCACCTTCAGGTGTCATACTAGCTCTCCCTGCCTTATAGGTTTGCTTGTTTTCTTTCTTTTTCGAGAGAATACAAAGGTGTACACACCCTTCTTTGGGTTAGAATGTGTACATATGCACCCTGCTTGGTAGACAACCCGTGTACATATGCACACTGCTGAAGCAACAATAGCGTACCTAGTTCAAGAATTTTGTTTTTTGAAAACAAAGAGGCAGTCAACCTCTTTCCTTATTGAGGTTTTTACTTCTCAAGGTTTCTTGATAGAGTTCATAGTCTCTGTTTTTACAGTAATATCTTGGGTTAGATTTCAATTTACTTGTCTTCTTGATTTTCTTGTGTTTCCTAGCATTTTAAGAAAAATGAGTTACATTAAAAAAAGAAAATCCCCCTCATGGCTAGGTGGGCCATGAATCGTGTATTCATCAGTTTCTTTTAGCATTTTTTGTTATTTCTATTTTGATTGGAAGAAAATAAAAAAACTTAGTTTGTTAGGTCTCTTTCTTTCTTTGCATTTTCTTTGCATTGTTGTTTTCAAAAGAAAAATAAATTAGTATAGTGTTGTGTTTTCTTCGCATATTGAAATCATTTCAAAAGAAAATAAGAAATATAATCCTTCTTTGCTAGTGTTCTTAGAAGTTTCATTTTCTACAAGAGTCTTAACAACATCAGTTGCACTACCACACCCTTTTTTAGTAAATCGAGCTTTTAAAATGAACACTAAATCTAAAATTAATTAGACTTTTATGTTTGTAGGGTCAACCAATTAGTTTAGGGTTAGGGCCTTGAATCAGGCTGGAGATGAAACTCTTCAAGGCCATCAAACAAACATTGGAGACAAAGTTAGGGAGTGTTAAATTCCAGTGATGTGAAAGTTATATGGGGCCCCCATCTAACACAGGGGATAAACATGAGGTCACATGAGGAAAGGCAATGGAGATAACCCCTTCAAATCTAGACTAAACGTAGTGGAGAACACATATTGAGGATCTGTCATGGGAATACTACCAAATACATTTTCCTATGGAGCTTCATGGACCTCGAATCCATTCGAGATCCTCTGTTGTCTTCGAGACCACTTTCTTTTGATACCCTCGATAGGTTTCAAACTTATTATCCTACTCATTGTGGTCCACCTGACTGTCGATTGTACTCGCTTGGTGACTGTTTGTGAGATGGAAACTTGGTTGCCCATTTTCTAGGGACTTACACGAGTGACTGCGGGGGTATATCGCGGTACCTACGACAGACTTCGGGTCACACTTTGCAGAGTATACCCGAAGGGTGATTCCTTGTTCGAATTGCACTTGCACCGATAAGTTTCTCTATTGTTGGCTAGCGTAACTGTTCTTCCTACTAGATAGTGTTTTGCTTGATTTATCTTATAGGAATTTTTCTAGTGTGTGCTCTGTGCTCCCTAGTTTTCCATAGTGAGTTATCCAGTCATTTCTTTGGGTCTCTGACCTAAGGTGGTAGACCTCCCACTCCGCCGGTCGTGAGTACTTTTCAGTCTTCCGCTTAGAAACGTGGAACCACCTCTTTATAGGCATTGTTTTGATAACACTGGTTCACTAGAATCAATGTGTGAGACTTTTACGGAATTGAACGATCCCACAAGGGGAGAACCTATGCATAATATATTTATGGATAAAGTTTTTGACGATACCCACCAAGGAACCCCTTTGCAAAGGGATTAATTTGTTTTTCCTTTCTTCAGAAACATTGGTGTCCCTTTGATGGCCACTCTATACATTCTTGGGTTGAATGTGGGACTATAGGTTTGGTTGGGTACCATTCCAAATGTCCTAAATTCTCTTGATGCTTCTGAGTTAAGAAATTTATGTCATGGGCACCATGTTGATGTTCCTTCATATATTCTCCTCCCCTTTCTCCCACCTCTGGTGAAAGTACAGTTACTACTAACTGAAAGTCTAAACGAAATAGAAAGAGGAAGAATAGGAAGAATAAATCACCAACCTCTGTGAGTCATGTTGGAGATAGGTCATCAACCTCTGTAAGTCATGTTGAAGACCAACACCCAACCTCTGCAAGTCATGCTAGGGGAAATCTCCCACCTTCTGCAAGTCATGTTGGGGTGAAAAGTCCATTCACTTCTAGTCATACTGGTGATAGGTTTGTAGCCTCTGTGAGTCATGTTATCGACCAATCACCAACCTCTACAAGTAATGTTGGATATGTGCAACCAAACACTTCTATTCATGCTAGGGGAATTGATTCTGTTGAGAAACCTAGATGGATAGGACGTAAGCCTAAGTTCCCTTGTAATATTTTCTAGGGAGATCACCTTACTCATTTTTTCCCTAGCATTCCAGAGGCACAAAGATTGTGGTCTCTGTCTGCAAGATCTTCTGATTCTAGGTCTTTTGAGGTTTCCTCGTAGCCTATTCAACAAGTGGTTGAGAAAGTGGTCATTCTGATGCAATCTTCAGCTAATCCCACTCCTCTTTTGGTGGGTGATGTGCCTATAGACCATGTTGTCTTGCAGACTATTTAGCCAGTGGTTGAGAAAGTGGTCACGTCGATGCAGTATTCGGTTGATCCCTCTCTTCTCTTGGAGAGTGTTGAGTCTACCAAAGTGGTCATGCTGATGTAATATTCAGCTGACCCTAGACTTATGTTGGAGAGTGATGTGTCTACTAACTATGTTTTTATCATTTCTAGTTTAGTACTTTCAGAACAAGGTGTCATTTCGATCGCCTTGAGCACACCCCCTCCAAGCCCTAGGATGGTTTCCTTTGATTTGAATTATCTTGTTGAGCCTCATCTTCCTTCTTCTGCACCTTTTCAAATAAGGATTGAAGTTAATTAAACAAAAAATTATCGATGTATTATGGATGAAGGAGCCTCCACAAGTATTTTATCCTCCTCGATTTGGCAAGCCTTGGGATCTCCCAAGCTTGTGTCTTCTTCACATGAGTTGTTGGCTTTCGATAGATGTCCTAGTGAATATTTGGGGGTTCTTCCTTAGTTGCCTATATCATTAGGTGGGAAGATTGTCCTTGTCGATGTTATAGTGGTGCAAGGCCAGTTAGATTTCAATACGCTTCTCAGGCGTGATTATGTATATGCTATGAATGTTATGGTGTCTACGCTTTTCTGGGTGATGCATTTCCCTCATAATGGAAGCATTGTCACTATCGAACAGATGGCATATGATAATCACCATCCTAATTCGACGTTAGTTCAGGCTGTCGCTATATATGTTCCTAGTGTTTGTGTAGACTCTACCCTACCACAGGTTAATTATGTGGCGTTTAATCCTCGATGTTCAATTTCTCCTAAGTAGGAACTTGTTCACTCATGTTTTCCTTCTCGAGACATGGTCTCAACAATTGATCTGTTGGTTTATCCAATGGGGGCATGGGACCCCCTACTTCCCCCTCTTGGTACAAGTGATATCGTCGGGATTACTTGAGAAAAGAAAACTTTGGAGTCTTCTTCAAGCCATTTTCAGACTCTCTAAACATGAAAATATTGTTGAGCGATCTTGTTTCCCTTCACACTTGCCAAACTCAAATTTGAAGGCACATATGTCTGGCGATAGTTTAGCCCTTTTTCGGTCCAGATGGTCAATTGTACGAATAAATGTATTCTCTAGGAACCTCGGTTCGCTAGAAGAGTATTCTCAGGTATAATTTTAACCCTTTTTCGGGCCCGAGGGACTAAATTTACGAAAAAGGAACATTCTCCTTGGTTTTGGTTTATCACCTTTTTCGGGCCTTGGGGATTACTTACAAAAAAAGAACCCCCATAGAGTCCATATTTAATCTCTTTTCAGACTCCCTAAAATTGAAAAGATCGTCGAGTGACCTTGTTCCTTCACACTCGTTAAATTCATCCAGAAGAACATTTAATGGTGTGAGTTTACCCCTTTTTCTGACTAATAGATTATGGAGGAAAAAGGTATGGCTCCAGAGATTCGTCTCGCCAGGAGAGTTCTCCTTAGTCACTTTTATACTTTTTTGAGCTAGGGAGAGTAAATTCAAAAAAAGGTCGTGAGTCCATAGTTAAGCTCTTTTCTGACTCCTTAAAATTGAAAAGATTTATGAGTGATCTTGTCTTTGTCACACTCATTAAAATGGTTTTGAATGGACGTATTTTCGTTTCTATTTTACCCCTTTTTTGAATTGACTAGACTATCTCCGAAATAGGTAGTCCCTGGAGTCTTCTTTTATGTTTTTGCAGGCTCTCTAAATGTGAAAAAACTACTGATCTTACCTTCTCTGGGCTTGTTAAAATTACATTGAAGGGGGTTTCATTGTGTCTTGCTAATATCATTTGCATCTATGTGTCTTTTACCTAATTCCATCTCCATGTTGCTCTCAACTGAACCTTTGAAGCATGCCTTATACGCAAGCCTTGTAGCACTTTGCCTCTGCGACCTGACACCTTGATCCATGGAGGATTTTTCCCTGAGTGTACTCTTCCTGCACATGTCTCCTTCCTCTAAGCATTAATGTGTTCCTTGAACTTGTAACTATTATGCGTTCTTGTGACATTCGTTCCTCCTTTGTAATGTAGCATTCTTTTATTCTTTTTCAAGATCTTTAAAAATTGAAAAAGACAAAAAAATAAAAAAACCCAAAAAGAGGGGATGGGAAATATATATATATTTTTTGGCAGCAGAGTGAGTCTCCCTTGGACAAAGCACATCCTTCCATTTTTTCGTCAAGAATTGGGATCTAGTATGACCTTAGGAATTTTTTCTCGCTACATAGAGTTGTGTCCTCCTCCATTTGGTTACTCTTCCAAACACATGGAGAGTTTGTGTTACCTCCAACATCGTGAACTTATGTCAATGACATGCTACCTGAGTCTGATCATATTTTGTGATTTTGTCGAAGGGAAGCTTCACCCAACCTGAGTCAAACTTTCTATAGTTTGTCTCTTGACCTCATAAGTCGGCCATCCTAAAATTCCAGTCAAGTCTTGAATCAAAATCAATGAAGTTCTTTGTCTGGTCATCGAGATCCTATTGTCTTTTCTCGATGATTCGTTGAATACCTATGGGTAGTGAAGTCATATACTCACGTTGTACTCCTACCTGAGTTTTGAAGATCTTAAAGTTTTTTCTCGATCTCTGAAGGACTCATCTCCAACCATCATGCGTCACTAGCTTCTTGAAGATGAATATCCTACTTGTATATCTTTGATTTTGAGATGTATATTCGATGTGTATTGCTCACGACTACACTTTATATAGTCATATGACATGGATTTGCAATGTATTTCATTGGCAGCCATGATTTATTTAATCCCAAGCATGGTTATGCCTGCCTCAGAGAGACAATTGTTATTTTGCAGATGACATCTCTTGAACTCTAGTCTCGGGCTCACTCGTTTCGTACATTGGCAAATATTTTATAATGTATTTAGGCCATCAGATGCTCTTCTGACCTCACACATTAGGGGGCATATATTATAACCCTAAATTTCTCTACACATGCATACCTGGCTTTTGACCCTCTTACTTGCTTTTTTCTCCAAAGCATTACTGAGTTGCTCTTCTAGAAAACCAAATTTTTGAAGATGTATGTGCACTGATCCACTACTTCCCACATACATACACTTTATGCACCACTACATCCCACGTACATACACATGTTGCACCATTACAGCCTACATATACTTTCAAAAGTTGCAAGGAATTCATTGAGATTATGGGCTATTGGGTAGTTTCCCAACTAATCCACCACTTATATCCCATTACCCAAATGAATAACCATCATTTTCCCATATAAAAGGAGGTGTTGGGGTGTCATTTTACATCTAGACATAAGAACAATGAAACTCTATCCATTTCACATCCCCTCCTTGCTCAAGTCATTGCATCCCTTTTGTGAAAATTGCCTCTGCATTTCTCAATTAGCCCTTCTTCCTCCGTCATAACCCATTCACTTCCCAAGAAGAGATCAGAAGGTTGAGAAGAGAATCCATACAAAGGTGCACTTGGATCTTGGTGAAGAAGAGCCCGAACCAGGTTCATGGAGCAGTAGTCAGATTTGATTGTAAAAGGTATAATCATTGAGTTATCAATAAAAGAATTACTTTTCCTGTCCCAAATCATGGTGTATTGAATGCTTTCATTGGTTTATGTTCTAACATATAACCCTAATTTGTATATGGATTAACATTCTTGTCATGTGTTTTTTGTCAATATTTGGATGCAGGTCAACCCTGGGAGGAGGCGTCTAGTCAACATAGCTTCCAAGAGTGAGGAGGTCATCACCAGACGTAGAGTAGAGGTATAGTTACCCGACCTTTCTCATCTTTTATTTTCTTGTATGATTTTTGGCCATGTTTGGGGTAGTTAGAGAAGTATTTGAATTTTAGACGGTTAATTGATCTGCCTACATTCTGAACCCTAGTGTAGTCATAGGGGGCTTTTCCCACTATCACTTTGTCTAGCCATTTCAAATTAAGTAAAGAAATGTGTCCCAAGACAAAGGAGGAGATAGAATACATGTCGAGGGTCCCTTATTCATCAAAAGTCAGAAACATGAGGTATGTGATGGTTTTCACAAGACCAAATATTGCACATGCAGTGGGAGTTGTGAGCAGGTATATGAACAATCCAAGTAAAGGAGATTGGGAGAAAGTAAAGTGGATTCTCAGGTATTTGAGAGGTATTGTTACTCATGCATTATGTTTTGGATGTTCAGACACTATTCTACAGGGATATGTTTATTCATATATGGTAGGTGATTAAGATAGTAGGATGAGAACCACGAGGTGTTTTTTTACTGTAGGTGGAACAATAGTAAATTGGATTTCAAAATTGTAAAAGTTTGTTGCACTTTCAACAATATAGGTAGAGTATGTTGATGCTATAGAGGCTAGTAAATGCATAATTTGGTTATAGAGGTTTATGGACGATTTGGGAAACAAGCAAGAAAAGAACAAGTTGTAATGTGACACTCAGAGTGTCATTCATATTCCAAAGAACTCAACATTCCATTCAAATACTAATCATATACAGCTTAGGTACCATTTCAAATGATCCATATTCGAAGATGGGAATTTGAAGTTGGAAAAGATACACATTAGCCATAATCCTGCAGACATGTTAACAAAGGGAGTAACCATGGAGAAGTTAAGTTCTTGCTCAGTTTTAGTTGGTATTCAAGAATGAACACAAAGATGAGAAATTTTCCAGGTCCAATAAGGATCGTAATCCATCATATACAACAACGATGGAGTTGTTGAGATCAGTATCCAAGTGGGATATTGTTGGTTCTGGAGCGTGATTATCTTCTTGATTTAAAGGTCTTTGTTTTCAGCCGTGTTTATACCCCATGAAGAATTTACACCCTAGAAGAATGTACACTTTTCCGCGTGGGGGAGTGTAGACGGGGGTTAGCCCCTCTACGGGGTTCGAGGGAAAGTGAGCCCTCGACGAGGGTTCAGGGGACAACATTCCCCGATGGGGGTTCGGGGGAAAAGTGTTAAGAACCAAACATCAATATAGCATAGAAAAACCTTAGGAAAAGTACTCAACGCCTTGAAAAAGAGATAATTTCAGATAATAAGCCTCTTCAAGGGGAAAACTTTATTTTGCCCCACTTAAATGATCAAGTACAAGATGATTCAAAATGAAAATGTCTCCTTGGTATATATAGGAGACTAGGAGGTATAATTACAACTAATGGCCTAAAGACGACATAAATAAAATAACATTACTAATCTAATATGCCCCAATTAAGGGTTAATGAGCAAGCCGACATAAATAAAATAACATTACTAGTCTAATATGACCCAATTAAGGGTTAATGAGCCAATATTAGGGATTAACATGCCCCTCCCCTTGAGACAAGTGGTGTCCGCAACGCTTGAGTAACTCTAGATGCTTCTGTATAAAAGACTCATCTTCCCAAGTGGAATCTTCAGCTGGTAGTTTCCTCCATTTAATGAGATACTCTGAAATGGATCTATTCCTCAGTTGGTGAATTCTTGTGTCAGT
>ML815840.1:73715-124480 GCA_009831015.1 Picea engelmannii | reverse complement strand
AACCTCAGGAAAAGTACTCAATGCCTTGAAAAAGAGATAATTTCAGATAATAAGCCTCTTCGAGGGGGAAACCTCCTTTTACCCCACTTAAATGTTCAAGTACAAGATGATTCAAAATGAAAATGTCTCCTTGGTATATATAGTCGACTAGGAGGTATAATTACAACTAATGGCCTAAATCTGACATAAATAGAATAACATTACTAATCTAATATGCCCCAATTAAGGGTTAATGAGCAATCCAACATAAATAAAATAACATTACTAATCTAATATGCCCTAATTAAGGGTTAATGAGCCAATATTAGGGCTTAACACAAAGCCCCTGAAGGAAAAATTGTCTTGTAAATGTATATTGTAATTTCATTGTAAATATGGACTGTTCATTATAAGGTCGTAGATCTGACAGTAGAATATATGTTAGGGTTTTTTCCCTAGAAGGATACCCTCTTTTATGAGGGAAATGTATTGCAGATATGGATCACTGCGAATATTGTATTATGAGATAGGACACTGTGAGAGAAAGAAGAGGAAGTTACAATGGGTTTGTTGTAGGTTGTATCCCTTCATTTGTTGGATACTAATAAAGGAAGGACCTGGAAATTTCTCTAATGGACGTAGCCCACACTAGGTGAACCACGTATATCTGTGCCTCTATTGTACTGTGTATCTTTTGTGTTATATTTCTACATTTGTTTTATTTTATTGCTCCACGATCCTATTTTTCTAACAAGTTAATTCCACCAAGGTATATTTACACATATCCATAAGAGAAAGGAATATCTTGAAATCAAGACTAAAAGGATGGGTCGTGACCAACCGCAAGGGTTATGGACATACCACCTAGGTCTCTCATTGTTACATAGATCATCTAAGCATGGCTCAATGCAATACATGAGTACAAATATAAAAATACTTTTGACTCATCGTGATAAAATTATACACATAATATGTTGATATGATGGACCCAATATAGAGAAAAAATACAAGGTGCATTGATGTGAATATAAGGTGTAAAAACTTTCTCCTAGTTAGGGACATGTTCTCATATAAAGAGTGCATGAGAACTCTAGAATATCCAAACCTGTAGAGTTGAATAAATATCACCAAATGGATGTCAAATGTAGGGGAGGGCTGAAAGCACAAGTTCCTTGTCCCCTTCCCTAAGATATAGATAAATCCATGTGTAAATGAAATATAACCAAGCACATTCTAGTAGAACCAAATCTAAGAGAAAATATGTACATGTGAGAAACACATTACTTTTATTCCAAATAAAAATGGAAATGAAGAAATAAATAAAATTTAAGACATGGGTGAGAAAGGATAAAAAATTTACTATAGTACAAGGATGCCCCATTGCATCAAATATTACCTTCACAAGATACCATAAAAAATTTCCCATTCATGGGAAAAGACAATCACTCATCCTCCAGATGACTAAGATAGAAAGGATTATGCAACATCATCAATTTTGTAAGGAACCAACCAAAGGCTATCGAACTTGTTGTATTTACCTACCTTTTCATTTATTTTTTCCACATGAGAAAAATATTACCTTTATGGAAAATTATGAAGTGAGCCTTATTCTAAAACGATATATTCTTCTTTTTATGACTCTTTTCTAGATAATTCAAAGGTGCATATTCAATTCTCATCAATCTTGATCATCTGGTTGATTCTCTTTTTCACTACATCTTAGTTGGATTAGAACTATTGCATTATCTTGTAGATTGGTATCTTCAGGTGAATAGGAAAATTTAATTCCATCCCATAGACTAACTCAAATGGGATCTTTCTAGTATATTCTTTGTTGTTATCCTATCATCCCATAAAGAAAACTTGATTTTTTTATCCTAACGTTTCTTTCAATCCCCCACATCATTTTTTATGATGGTCATCAAATTATTTTTATTTTATTCCAAAAGACAATTTCCTTGAGGCTAATAGTTTGAGGAGTGGGATATGACAATGACATAGTTGAAATAAAACTTTGATAACTTTTAATAACTAAAAACCTTGGAAATGTCAACAATCATCTTTCTTGGCACTCTAAAACAAGTGATGATATTTTCTTCCAAAAATTACACAACTACCTTTTCATTGGCCCTATTCCTTTGTATGGATTTAACCCATTTGGTGAAGTAATACATGGCCATGAGAATCCCCTTATGTGTTGAAAATAATAAGACAACTGAGAGGGGGGGTGAATCAGTTGTTACTGTGCTTAAACAATATATGACTATTCAAACAATTTTTAAGCTTTTCCAAGTGACCATCAATATTATACAACATATGAACAACATGAGTAATGAACATTAGTCACACATAAGATACACACAGAGACAAATTTGCATGAGGAAATCCATAAAGGGAGAAAACCTCTTCTTCTTCGAATGATAGGCAGTCTTTTAAGTTTTGTACATCATCTATGTTTGAGCACTAACTCAAAGTGAGGCTTCTACTTCTATTTTGCAAGCTCCAACTTGTTGAGAGCACCAACTCTCTGGTTTTGTCTATCACCCACTAGAAGGAAGCACCAACTCCCTGAGTGTTCAAGCACCAATTGGATGGAAGCACCTACTTACACTTATACAAGAAACAACTTGTATACAAAAAACTCTATGTTTTCCAAACCACCACCCTACCACCCTGTTTTTCTAGCCAAAACCAGATGAAAGCTCCAACTTTTAGTATTCAAGAACCAACTTGAATAAAAGAGGAATACAATCCTCCCTAGCACCACCCTACCTCCCTGATTAAGAATAAATGACCGAATAACAAACAATACAGGTGTGTTACTTCTTACCCCTTCTTCTCTGTTATGCAATTCTTCTTTGCTTCTATCTGTTCTGCAATTATTCTTTGCTTTAATCTATACTACAATTCTGCTATGCTTCTATCTGTTCTATAGTTCTGGTCCACTTTAAATTGTTCTGCAATTCTTGATGCAGGAGCATCTACGACGCCAAAAAAAACCGAGCCAGCGTGGAGGAAAGAGAAGGACAGTTGGACAGCACTAGCGCATACCTTTTTGAATCACCTTTTTGAAATCACGATGAAGATTGTTTCACCGTCATTTGAGTGAATGCATTCATATGAAGTGCACTTGTACTGTAATATAGATAAGAAGACATTAGATAGTTTTAATGCTGGTAGATAGGGTTAGCTGTAGATTAGACAGTTTCACTTCCCGGAGGGAAAACGAATATAGGCACCCTCCTTGTGTAATTGAGATAATTTTATTCAGATTACTATTCAGCATTAGCATAGAGAGCAAGAGAGAGCAGAACAGAGAGTTCGTGAAGAAACCCCATGTACAGATTGAATTAATAGAAGAAAGCTATTGATTCAATTCCATGGCTGTGTTTGAGTTCTTTGTGTTGTTGATGTTATTTTGTTGCATACTTGCTTCTTTATATGCTTATCTTCTATATGCTGCTTATGTGATTGCATATCAGGTTCGAAACCTAAGAGAATGAGTGAATGAGTTTCAATCATTTCTCTGTTTGAGCCAGGATATTCCTGCATAGAGTGCAGTTGAATTCCTCCGCATAGAGTGCGTCGAGGAGGCTCTACAGTTAAAATCTCATTCTCGTTCAACCCGGAGTTGATTTGGATTATTCGAGCCATGCAGGTGAGTGCAGGTCGAATGAAACTTCCAGTAGAAAATCTGAGAAGGGAAGGTCGGGTTGTTGTGACTGCGAGTGCATGGAACATGGAAATCTTCAGTATCGTTGAAGTGACGAAGGTCGAGGTCGAACACAGGGAGAGTGTTCCAGAGAGCTCTGAAGGAGTCAGAGTTGCGGAAGCTCAAGAGGGATAGCGCTTTTTTCTTCACGGTGGGAACAGACCACAGTGAAGTCCACACCGGGAAAAGGTGATAAAGTGGGGAACTCTTCAAGAGGAAGAGAATCGACGACTTGAACTTCTGAAATAAGGGAGTCTTCAGGAGCAAGCAGAACCCGTTGGCCATCGTGTATCGGCATATCAGGTTTGGCGAGTGCAAGCATTGCATGCACGTCGAGATCATGAGTTGTGATTTCCCGACTTAAACGGGACCGTCGATTGGAGCGCAGACAGGTGGCACGAGATCCTGTGGAGTCAGGATTCGTCACTTCAGTGTTTTCAATGCTGGAAGGAGCACGGAGAGACAGCGAAGTCCCGAGTTGCGACGGGTCCCACAAAGACTGGGTGGATTATAACACGTGGCATCGA
The DNA here is from genome assembly GCA_009831015.1 of Picea engelmannii. NCBI lineage: Eukaryota > Viridiplantae > Streptophyta > Pinopsida > Pinales > Pinaceae > Picea > Picea engelmannii. The sequence continues at coordinate 120,262 of ML815840.1, read as the reverse complement.
CACTTCGGTACTCGGGGTCCCGAAATGCGAGGGCTAGGCATCGCGAGAGGAGATATCCCGAAGTATTGACTGTGGACCATCGGAGGTCGGGGTTTCGGCGTTGAGTGGCACGAAGTGGTGTTACGAGTCTCGCGATATCGCGAGATCCGATCTCCCGATACTCTAAGAGGAGATCACCGAGAAGTATCCTGTGGGTGACGAAACTCCCAAGAGGAGTTAGAAGGGCGTTGACCCTTCGGGCCTGAGAAGCAAAGAAGGTCCTGGTGGAGCGACCGGCTGCTGTGAGAGCGTGGTTGCGTCAGAGTGGTATCAAAGCGGGAAAGTCACGTCTGTATATTTCAGATAGGAGGAGAGAAATAGGAAAGGAAAGCACTCTGATACTCACGACTTGCGTCAGAGTGGAACTCTCTTTGTTCAGGTAGTAGAGAGAAGCAGATTTCGCCATGCCACCCAGAAGAGAGAGGAAATCTCCTGATCGTGAGGACAAGGATGCCCGAAGAAGGGGTAGGCCAGCAGGTAATGCTGAGATAGAGCGAGAGATGAGAGATCTCCGAGCCAGACTCGAAGAAATGGAGACCGCCCAGAGACGTGGTGTTGGTGCCGCAGAGTTCAGTGATCCTGAGATTAAAGAGGAAGCTGGACATGCTGAAGAAGAAGTCACGGTAGAAGACGCGTCAACCGAGAGGTTGATTAGAGCCATTTCGAGGATGAGCTCGAAGACGAAGATGGACATTCCCGTCTATGAGGGAAGTCTAGACGCAGAAGAATTGCTGGATTGGATCCGAGCATTGGATACATACTTCGATTACGAAGATATCGAAGAAGACAAGAAAATAAGGCATGCCGTCACGAAGCTGAAGGGACATGCAGCCTTATGGTGGGACGAGCTGCAAGAAAACATGCATTCCAAAGGCAAACAAAAGATCAAAAGCTGGGACAGGATGATTGCTAAGATGAAGGCGAAGTTCATCCCGAGAGACTACCAGATCACTCTGTTCAGGCGCATGCAGAACCTGAGACAGAAGTTGATTACGGTGAAGGAGTACACCGAGGAGTTCTACAGGCTCAACATTAGAGCTGGTCATCGGGAGAGTGATGACGAAAAGGTGGCAAGGTACCTGAATGGACTGAGGTATGATATTCAGGATGAACTGAGCATGGTTACCATCCGAACCGTTGAGGATGTGTACCAGATGTCTCTAAGGGCCGAAGAAAAGATGAGCCGCAAGTAGGGACAGCGAGGGCGAGGCAGAAGCTAGCCCAGAGGCAAGACAGTTGCCCAAGAGAAAACTCAGAGGGCCAAGGAAGATTGGAAGAAACCTTAGGGAAAAACTGAGAGGGGTGGAACCTCACAGCAGAGGCAAAATGATGAGCCGAGGAGGCAACAAGATGTTCAGCAAGGAGGATATGCTGCCGTGAACACATTTCCTCGTACCCGAGGTCGAGGTAGAGGTCGAGGTAGAGGTCGAGGAGGATTTATCACGTGTTTTACATGTGGTAAAGACGGACACAAAGCCGTGGACTGTCCAGAGAGGAAGATGGACGGAGGAAAAGCTCACATCACTGAGGCGCAGAAGCGTGATGATAAAAGCAAAGATGCAGACAGTGGTAGATCGCTTGGGACGCATAAAATTCTTTTGGCACCTGAGAAAGAGGTGGACAACTCAGTGCAGAGGAGAAGACTGTTTAGGACAGCTTGCATAGCCAAGGATAGAAAGTGCAAAGTCATAGTCGATAGCGGGAGCACTGACAATCTCGTTTCAACCGAGATGGTGGAGAAATTGGAGCTGACAAAAACTAAGCACCCGAGTCCATATAAAGTCTCGTGGTTACAGAAAGGACACCGGGTAAGTGTCACTAAACAATGCTTAGTTAAATTTAAAATTGGGAACTATCACGATGAAATTCTATGTGATGTCATTCCCATGGACGTATGTCACATACTGCTGGGTAGACCATGGCAGTTTGACCGGAACGTCATTCATAACGGGAGGATGAACACCTACACTTTGGAGAAGGATGGGAAAACCCATAAACTGCTGCCAATAAAAGATAAGGAAATAAAGCCAGAAGCTAGCAGCACGATACTTCTCATGAGTGGGAAGGAACTTCTCACAGAGCTGGAGAAGGATGAAGATCCACAGTTCTTTGTTGTCAGGAAGCCGAGAATTGTCCTGACAAGCACAAGAGTGGACGACTTGCCGGCAGAGATTCAGGAACTACTTGGAGAGTTCGCTGATATCATCGTGGATGAACTACCTCGTTCGTTGCCACCGATGAGGAGTGTGAGTCACCACATTGACCTCATACCCGGAGCAAGTTTGCCAAATAAGGCAGCGTACAGGTTGACACCTCAGGAGAACGAGGAAGTCAAAAGGCAGGTACAGGATCTGCAGGATAAAGGAGTGGTAAGAGAAAGTCTTAGTCCGTGTGTCGTTCCGAAGGTACTGAGTCCGAAGAAGGATGGAGGCTGGAGAATGTGTACAGACTCCAGGGCGATAAATAAGATTACCATCAGGTACAGGTTTCCACTGCCGAGAATGGACGACTTGATGGATTGCCTGATTGGGGCGAATTACTTTTCCAAGATTGATCTCAAGAGCGGATATCATCAAATCCCAATGAGAGACGGAGACAAATGGAAGACAGCATTCAAAACAAACGAGGGTTTGTACAAATGGCTGGTCATGCCATTCGGGTTGACAAACGTGCCAAGCACATTTATGAGGCTGATGAATGAAGTCCTGCGTGAATTCATTGGCAAATTTGTGGTGGTATACCTAGACGACATATTGATTTTCAGCAAGACAAAGGCTGAGCACTTGAGGCATTTGGCCATTGTGATGAGAAGATTACAGCAGGAAAAGTTGCTGATAAATTTGAAGAAGTGTTCCTTCATGCAGACAGAACTCATTTATTTGGGTTTTGTAATCTCGGCAAACGAATTGAAGATGGATCCTGAGAAGGTTGAAGTAATAAGGAATTGGCCATCGCCGGGAAATGTTTTTGAGGTAAGGAGCTTTCACGGTTTGGCAAGCTTCTACAGAAAATTCATTCGGAATTTTAGTGGAATCAGTGCCGCGATGATGGACACTATGAAGAAGCGGCATAAGGTTTTCCATTGGACAGCAGAGGCTGAAAGGAGCTTCAACCTGTTGAAGCGAAAGATAACAGAGCAGCCAGTGTTAGTGCTGCCTGATTTTCAGAAAACCTTCCAAGTGAAGTGTGACGCTAGTGGGTATGCTGTGGGAGGAGTTTTAAGTCAGGATGACAGACCGGTTGCATATTATAGCGAGAAACTGGATGATGCAAAGCTGAAGTACTCCACATATGATAAAGAATTCTATTCCATCATCCAGGCATTAAAAAAATGGAGGCACTACCTCATACCCAAAGAATTTGTCTTGTATAGTGACAACCACGCGTTACAGTTCATGAGTCAGCAAGAGAAGCTGAATCAGAAGCATGTGAAGTGGGTGGAATACATGCAGAATTTCACCTTTGTCATAAAGCACATTTCGGGGACTGCGAACAAGGTAGCAGACGCCTTGAGCCGGAAATGTTTATTGCTCCAGGAATTCAGAGTCAAGACTTTGGGTTTTGAAAACCTGAAGGATATGTATGCAGGTGATGCTGATTTCGGGGAAGCTTATGAACCAGTCGAGAACCCAGTTCTCAGGGATAGGAGTCCGTGGATTGACTACCTGATCCAGGATGGATTGCTGTTCAAAGGAAATCAATTGTGCATTCCAGATTGCTCTATGAGAGAGAATTTGGTGAAGGAAAAACACAGTGGAGGCTTAACAGGTCATTTCGGACATGACAAAACATTCGCCAAGCTGAGCGAATCATACTTTTGGCCAGGCGTGCATGCAGATGTGAAGATATTTGTTGACTGGTGCAGGATATATCAACACGCGAAGGGCCGAAAGCAGAACACAGGGTTCTATCAGCCGTTGCCTGTACCTGAAAGGCCATGGGAAGCCATTAGCATGGACTTTGTGTTGGGTTTACCGAGGACACAGCGAGGAGTTGATTCCATCTTTGTTGTGGTGGATAGATTCTCGAAGATGGCACATTTCATTCCGTGTCATAAGACTAGCGATGCAACCCACATCGCCAATTTATTTTTCAAAGAGATTGTAAGATTGCATGGATTTCCGAGAAGTATAGTCTCGGATCGGGATACCAAATTCATAGGTCATTTTTGGAGGACGCTATGGAAGAAGTTGGGGACTGACTTGGCATTCAGTTATGCTTACCATCCACAGACAGATAGGCAGACCGAAGTGGTTAACAAGAGCTTAGGGGATCTGTTGAGAAGTCTAGTGATGGAGAATCACACCAGTTGGGATCAGATTCTACCACAGGCAGAGTTTGCGTACAACGATTCTGTGAATCGGAGTACAGGTAGGAGTCCATTTCAAATTTTGTATGGAACACAACCGAGAGGAGTGTCTGAGCTTAGGGAGTCAGAACAGGCTGATACTAGCAGTGCGAGGGCTGAAGAATTTGCTGAAGCAATGCAAGAACTTCACGCACAGGTGAAGCAGCGACTGCAAAAGACGAATCAGGAATATAAGCGCAGAGCCGATCAGAGGAAGAGGCAGATTCAGTTTGAAGTTGGAGACATGGTTCTAGTGCACCTGAGGAAGGAAAGGTTCCCAAGGGGGACGTATAACAAGCTCGAAATGAAGAAAATTGGACCTTGCCGAGTCCTGAAGAAGTTTGGGGAGAATGCATATGAGCTTGAGTTGCCAGAGGGCATTGGGATATCTCCGATTTTCATCGTTTTGGATTTATACCCCTACAGGGCCAAGGAAGTGGACACTGGAACTGAGGAACCAGTGATCCAGTGGCAGAAGCAGTTGCCAGTTGCACAGAAGCCTGAGATGGAGTGCATACTGGATAAACGAGTTAGCAAGAAGACCAGGAGGAAGCAGTATTTTGAATACCTGGTGAAATGGAAAACTCACCTAGTGGAGGATGCCAGCTGGGAAATAGAAGCAGTGATTCAGAAGCATGGACACACCATGCAGCAGCTCATGGACAGGAGCCCATGAAATATTTGGAGCCGAGGAGTATGATGCAGGAGCATCTACGACGCCAAAAAAAACCGAGCCAGCATGGAGGAAAGAGAAGGACAGCTGGACAGCACCAGCGCATACCTTTTTGAATCACCTTTTTGAAATCACGATGAAGATTGTTGCGCTATCATTTGAGTGAATGCATTCATATGAAGTGCACTTGTACTTTAATATAGATAAGAAGACATTAAATAGTTTTAATGCTGGTAGATAGGGTTAGCTGTAGATTAGACAGTTTCACTTCCTGGAGGGAAAATGAATATAGGCACCCTCCTTGTGTAAATGAGATAATTTTATTCAGATTACTATTCAGCATTAGCATAGAGAGCAAGAGAGAGCAGAACAGAGAGTTCGTGAAGAAACCCCATGTACAGATTGAATTAATAGAAGAAATCTCTTGATTCAATTCCATGGTTGTGCTTGAGTTCTTTGTGCTGTTGATGTTATTTTGTTTCATACTTGCTTCTTTATATGATTATCTTCTATATGCTTCTTATGTGATTGCATATCAGGTTCGAAACCTGAGAGAATGAGCGAATGAGTTTCAATCGTTTCTCTGTTTGAGCCAGGAGATTCCTGCATAGAGTGTAGTTGAATTCCTATGCATAGAGTGCGTCGAGGAGGCTCTATAGTTAAACTCTCATTCTCGTTCAACCCGGAGTTGATTTGGATTATTCGAGCCGTGCAGGTGAGTGCAGGTCGAACAGAACTTCCAGTAGAAAATCTGAGAAGGGAAGGCCGGGTTGCTGTGACTGCGAGTGCATGGAACCTGGAAATCTTCAGTATCGTTGAAGTGACGAAGGTCGAGGTCGAGCACGGGGAGAGTGTTCCAGAGAGCTCTGAAGGAGTCAGAGTTGCGGAAGCTCAAGAGGGATAGCGCTTTTGCTTCACGGTGGGAACAGACCACAGTGAAGTCCACACCGGGCAAAGGTGATAAAGCGGGGAACTCTTCAAGAGGAAGAGAATCGACGACTTGAACTTCTGAAAGAAGGGAGTCTTCAGGAGCAGGAAGAACCCGTTGGCCATCGTGTATCGACATATCGGGTTTGGCGAGTGCAAGCATTGCATGCACGTCGAGATCACGAGTCGTGATTTCCCAACTTAAACAGGACCGTCGATTGGAGCACGGACAGGTGGCACGAGATCCTGTGGAGTCAGGATTCGACACTTCGGTGTTTTCAACGCTGGAAGGAGCACGGAGAGACAGCGAAGTCCCGAGTTGCGACGGGTCCCACGGAGACTGGGTGGAGTATAACACATGGCATCGATACTTCGGTACTCGGGGTCTCGAAATGCAAGGGCTAGGCATCGTGAGAGGCGATATCCCGAAGTATTGACCGTGGACCATCGGAGGTCGGGGTTTCGGCGTTGAGTGGCACAAAGTGGTGTTACGAGTCTCGCGATATCGCGAGATCCGATCTCCCGATACGCTAAGAGGAGATCACTGAGAAGTATCCTGTGGGTGACGAAACTCCCGAGAGGAGTTAGAAGGGCATTGACCCTTCGGGCCTGAGAAGCGAAGAAGGTCCTGGTGGAGCGACCGGCTGCTGTGAGAGCGGGGTTGCGTCAATTCTGCTCTTACTTCTGTCTATTCAGCATCTCTGATTTTTATCTCACACTATGCATACTGTAATTTTACCTTTCTTACAGTTCAACTCATTTTTCCATTTCAAACATCCAACATACCACAGTCATTGTTTTTCCATTTTATCCTATACCCCATATTCAGTTACACGTTGAATCTCCAAGAAACCGCCTCGACAACTGAATCGCCAAACGTCCAATAACTATGATTAAGTTCTTCTAACTAAATCGTAACTGATCAATTAACTGTGAAGTGCAACAATAGCCCTTCGATCATATTCCTAATTAATCAACACCATTGGATTAATTCCGCAGGGTCTCGCATTTATCTCATATGCCCACTGGCTGTGACTGAACGCTAAGAAGAATTGATTTCATGATTTCGCATTTCCGCATTCTTGTGATGAAGGGTCTCGACTCTCCATGTCGTGATCGTTGAAATAGAGCTTTCCTGCACTAGCTCCTCCCTCCAACTCTCGACGATGTGACCATGCGCTATGACCACTCGCCAAACAAATGAGCTCTTCGAGATTTCGCACTTTTGTCGTGAGTCTCATTGAATCCTCCAACTCCTGGTATCTGAAACTCCAAAATGGAGCCAGATCAATGGTCCATGCTCTCCCTTTGATTGACGACTCAGATTAAATTGTGGCTTCACATTTCCCAATTTCAAAGGATAGAGCACCTCCTTCCTTTGAATTTCCAGTTAGCAAAAAGATGACTTCTCGCCACGTGTAGTCTGCATCCAACTGTCCACGACCCTTGATACAAGGGTTCAGATCAATCCTCGATCCGATGGCCTAGATAATTTCATAATATCACATATCGCGAGTTCCCACACCATGCTCCATTGACTTCTCCAATGCGTAATTCAACGAAATTCTAGTCACTCGCCACGTGTCCTTCTTGAATATGGATGGTCCTCCTACTTTTGAGACTTTGTAAGACAACTTCATATTGCACGTAAAGATTGTGCTCCTTATTCTGGATCCAATGACGGTCAGTCTTCGGGCTCAGATCTGATGCATGAGATTCGTTCTCTTATACTGCACGTTCCTCCTATCTGAATTTAGATCTGACGGTCATTGGTAATTCTAAATGTGATACAACGATCACTGCTTCTCTTCACTATTTATCATTGCCATGCCATTATCGCTGCGTTTTTGATCCTGCTAATTTGTGCCATCAATGACAAACATGCACACGTTGTCTTTTGTCTGTAAGTATGCCAAAAATCTCCCCCTTTGGCCTTGATGGCAACCTTCAACCTGAATAACTGCACTCTGCACTCTCTGCCTGGATTGCTACTCTACCTACTGAACATGCAACCAAACATACCACTGTAGCATCCTTACCACACTTTTTCTCCCCTTTTGACATCAATGTCAAAGAAGAAACATGCTCCCCCTGAACTGTTGCAATACATCTCGAAAGTATCAGATATGTGACAATCACATACTCCCCCTGACAAGGTGAACAAATTAGACAAATGAAGATAAAACCTCCAACTTCTGACGAAGATATCCAAAAGGTGTTGTTGCTAAAGGTTTAGTACAGATATCAGCTATTTGTTTTGTGGAAGGAATATAATTCACCTGACCTGTTCTCTGAGAAAATGATATTTTATTGGTATATGCTTTGAACTTGAATGAATTACATGATTCTTAGAGAGACTGATGGCACTGGTTTTATCATAGTGAAGTGGAATGGGATCAGTATAAGTTACCTTCAAATCTGCAAGAGTTTGTATCATCCATAGAATTTGTGTGCAACAAGTAGCAATAACAATGTATTTTGCCTTTGTAGTTGATAAGGAGATGGATCCCTTCTTCTTACTAATCCATGCTACTAACGAGTTACTTCGGAAGAATGATCCTCCACTAGTGCTCTTTCTCTCATTCACACAATTTTCCCAATCAGCATTTGAATAAGAAGTTAACTGAAACTTTTGATTTCTAGGATACCACAGACCATAAGTCATTGTTCCCTTCAAGCACTTGAATATCTTGGTTACAGCTACTAAATGACATTGTTTAGGAGCAGACTGTAATATACCACATATAAAATGTATGCAGAATAGAAATAAAATTCTAGAAATGGCAGAATAACAACAATATAACCAGAACATTCACCACAATAGCACTGAAATGATAAGAGAATGATAACATAAATAACACTTTGAATATGAAAGAAATGTTCATGGGCCTCTTTGAGGGGGAAACCTCCAATTGAGAAGAGCTCTATTACAATAACATCCAAGCTGGGGTTCTCATACCCTTGACTCTTATTTATACTAAAAAGAAGCATCTAAAAGAAGATCCTTCTAGAAGCGAAAACTTCTGTTAGGTCTTCTTACATCCACCTTATTCTATTTTATTGAAATTCCTTATTAATATTGACCTTTATTAAATCCGAATATATTGTTCTACCTATGTGCCGGTTAGGACCCTAACATGTCTGCCCCCTTAAAAACAGCCTTGCCCTCAAGGCTTGAGATGAGAAAATTGTTGTAGAATGGTAGTTGGTTCCCAAGTGGCATCTGTTTGAGTTGTATCTTTCCACTGGAATAGCACTTCCTTGATGGTTCTCTGATGTAGGAAACGCTCACGTTGGTCCAAAACTGCTTCTGGATGTAGCCAAATGGATCCTTCTTCAGCTAACTCTGGAAGGTTGGTTTGAATTTGGCACTTAGCTCCAATCACCTTCTTTAAGAAGGAACATGAAAAAAATGATGTAGCTTCAAACGAATGGGAAAAGCTAACTGATAGGATACTTGTCCCATAGGCTTGAGAATGGTATAAGGACCATAAAATTTGGGCGCTAGCTTCTGACAATGCTTGTCCTTGAGGGAAGTTTTCTTGTGAGGTTGCAGTCGAAGAAACACTTGATCCCCTTCTGCAAATTGACGTTTAGAGTGACCTTGATCTGCTTGTAGCTTCATGTGATTCTGTGCCATGACCAAATTCTCTTTCAGTGTACGGAGAATAGCCTCTTGAGTTGTAAGTGTTAGTTCAATCGCCTAGACCTTTGAGGCACCTGGTAAGTATGAGAGAATTGAAGGTGGCTTCTATCCATATACTTCTTCAAAAGGAGTCATGTGTGTAGCTGTATGGTATGAAGTGTTGTAACACCATTCAACTAGGGGTAACCATTGAGCCCACTGATTTTTCTTTTCGGAGGCAAAACACCTAAAATATGTTTCCAAGAACTTGTTGACAAATTTCGTTTGGCCATCAGTCTGGGGATGATAAGTTGTGCTGAGATGCAATTTGGTACCTTGTATCTTGAACAATTCTTGCCAAAAATTACTTGTGAAAGTTGGGTCGCGATAAAAAACAATAGAGTGCGGCATGCCATGAAGCTTGAAGACCTAATCCATTAAACTTTGAGCCACTGTGGATGCTGTAAATGGCTGTTGAAGGGCGTATAAATGAGCATACTTGTAAAGGTGATCAACAACCACCATGATGACTGATTTATTTCCTGATTTCGGTAAGCCGGTAATAAAATCCATAGAGATATACCTCCAAATAGTAGGTGGAATCGGGAGCGGTTGTAGTGTGTCCGGAGATTTCACTATTTCTCCCTTGTTGCATTGACATACATCACATTCAATGACAAAATTATGAATTTCCTATTTCATACCATCCCAGAAAAAGGAACGTTTGACCCTATCATAGGTTTTGGTGAACCCAGAGTGCCCTGTTGTGGGTGTAGCATGAAGCTCCAAATGTACCGTGGATTTAATATTTGATTGTTTACTTAAATAAAAACAAATTTTGTATCGAAGTTCATCATGGATCCAAGAGTACCCTGGGGAAGCTAGAGAATTGGACTACAATTGTTGGATTAGCTGCGAAATCTTGGGATGTTGTAGCCATTCCTGGAGAATGGCTTGGAGCCAATCTAGGAAAATGAATGAAAGAGAAAAAATGGATCCTTCATCTTCATATTTGCGAGAAAGTGCATCCACAACCACATTGTCTTTTCCTTTCTTGTAAATGATCTCATAATCATATCCAAAGAGCTTAGTCACCCATTTTTTTTGTTTTGGGGAGGAAATGTGTTATTCTAGAAAATACTTGAGGCTTTGATGGTATGTCTTAATTTGGAAACATTGCCCCAATAGATAAGGGAGCCACAGATCAATGGCATGTAGAATAGCCAACATTTCCTTTTCATAGATGGATTTGCCTAGAGTTATTTCAGATAGTTACTTGCTGATAAAGGCCAAAGTTCGACCTGCTTGCTTAAGGATAGCACCAATTCCTTTCCCTGAGGCATCACATTCCAACAAAAAGGTCTTTGTGAAATCAGGAAGGGCGAGGACTAGAGTGGTGCACATGTCCATATTCAAGGTTTGAAAATATTGAGAAGTGGTTGGAGTCCAAGTGAAATAATTCTTTTTTAGAAGAGAAGTGAGAGGTGTTGCAATATTCCCATAATTCTTAACAAACTTGCGATAATACCCTGTTAAGCCTAGAAATCCACACAAGCTCTTAAGAGTCTTTGGGTGAGGCTAGTCTTGCATAGCTTCAATATTTTTAGGATCCACCCTGACGCCATCCTTGCCAACCAGATGACCCAAGTATTCTACTTCTGAGGCGCCAAAAGCACATTTAGACTGTTTCAAGAAAATTTGGTGCTGAGAGAGTAGATGGAGAACTCGATCCACATGAGCAAGATGGTATGTCCAGGTTTTTCTATATATGAGTATATCATAAAAGAAAATTAAGACAAAATGGTGGAGAAAAGGATGGAGGACATGATTCATGAGGCTTTGGAAGGTGGAGGGGGCATTACACAAGCCAAAGGGCATGACGAAAAACTCATAGTGGCCCTCATGAGTTCTAAAGGAAATATTGGGAATGTATGCCTCTTTCATATGTATCTAGTGGTAGCCCGAACACAGATCCAGTTTAGTGAATAATTGGGTGCCACTCAATTCATCGAGGAGGTCATCAATGATAGGAATGGGGAATTTGTCTTTGATGGTAAGTTTGTTGAGGGTACGAAAGTTAGGACACATTCTCCAAGAACGTTCTTTCTTTAGGACCATGACCAAAAGAGAAGAGTAGGGGCTCATACTAGGGTAAATAACACCTGCATTAAGGAGTTCCTCGACCATTTTTTCAATTTCATTTTTTTGGGAAAAGGGGTGACGATATGGACGGATATTGGGAGAAGGCTTCCGGGTACAAGGGGACTGGAATGATCATGAACACCACGGGAAGGAGGGAGTCCTTGGGGAGTGGAAAAGATCAATTGATGTTTAGAAAGGATGGCTTGGAGGTGTTGCAGGACCAAGGATGTCTCTATTGCGTGTATGGCATGAAGTTGGGTGATAACACCAGAATGACCTTTTTTTAGCAGCTTTTCCATGCGATGGGAACTAATGATCTCAGGTGAACTGACGGTGATGCCTTGGAACCTATATTGGTGGCCCTCCTAGTCGAATTGCATGGTTAAGTATTTAAAATCCATGAGAATGGGACCCAAAGTCCTTAGGCAATTTGTACCCAACACAATGTCACAACCTCCCATGTCGATAGAGAACATATGGGATTTCAGGTGGTAGTCACCAATTTGGAGACATACATTTTCACAATTCCCTCCACATTTCATGGAACCACCATTGGCAATCATGATTTGGAAATTATTAATGGCATGGATGTAGCAATGAGTTTCTTGGGCAATGCGACGATGAATAAAATTATGGGTGCTGCCATTATCAACCAGAATAATGACCTTCTGATGCTTGATGTAACCAATTAGCTTGAGGGTTTGGGGAGAGGAGAAGCCAGTGAGAGCATTGAGGGAAATGATCGGTTCTACCTCGGGAGGGTCTGAGGGAGGGGTTATGTCAGTGGATTCAGGTGACTCAGACACTAGGGGAGTTTCTACATCCTCTTTTGAAATATCCTTAGAGATGGCCATAAAAGGCTTTTGTTATTTACACTTGTGGCCCAGGAAATATTTTTCATCAAAGTTATAACAAAGGGCTTTGAGTTGGCATTCATCCATTTCATCCCTGGTCATTTTTTGGATCTTTAGTGGAGCAAAGGGAGTAGTGGGATTTACTGGTTTAGGGTGAGGGATAAAGGAGGATTTTTTATTTTGAGAGGATACCACATGTTGTGCTTCTTTATCTCTTTTAGTATCCTCCACCCAACTCTGAGGCTAAGCCATGAGGACATAGGCCTGAATCTCATCCTTGAGGCCACTGATAAAACACTCTCGGAAAAAGGCATCACACATGCCCTCCGTTCTAAAAGCCAGGCGCTCAAAGGCAGTGATAAAGTCTTCCACTGTTCCTAATTGTTTCAACTTTGTCAAACGACCCAAATGGTTGGTGTCAGTTTCAAAGCGTTCATAAAGATCTGCCACAAAGTGTGTCCAAGCAATATACCCTTGACGAGAAGTTTTTCTCCATTTCCACCATTTCCACCGTTCTTGATCTAGATGGAGAACACCATACCGGAGTTTGGCCAAGTCATTTGTAATGTCATATAAAGAGAAATAATGTTCCATTTGGGTTACCCAACTAGTGGGGTTTGAGCCATCAAATTTAGTCACATGCACCCATAGAAGGCGTAGGTCACGTTGAAAGTGATGGTTCTAAAAGTTATTGGAATGAGAGGGATGGTCACCTTCAGGATGTGGAGGTGAGGAAGAGGAAGGGTTATCTGTAGGGATATGTAGTTTGGTGCAGAGTGCCAAAAAGACTGATTCAAGCTAGGTGGTGAGGTCTTGTTTGATTTCCTCCATTGAGGACTACATGGTTGTATTGATGGTTGCAACATTGGCACTGAGTTGTTTCACTTCTTGTTGGGTTTCGATGGGATTAGATTGCAATGTGTTGAAGAGAGCTTCCAAGTCTTGGCTACGGGTATGGGCCATGAGGATGTGGGAACTGAAAAGGATTGGGTGGGGTCAATTTTTTTCTGAAAAATGATATGGATGAATTTGATAAGGGAGAAGAGATGAATCCAATGGAATAGGTCTCAAATAATGGTGAAAAAAATCCAGACTTTTTATTATTATTATTATTTTTTTATTTTTTTTTCTGCAGAGTTATACTCTAGTCTGAAGAATACTAAAGGGAGGAAATTACCAAATGCTTAACCAAAAAAAAATGTGTATTTACTTGGTAACCCGAACACAGTTGCGTGGCAATAGTTGTTGTCTGTTTCAATTTGTTTATGTTTCTATCCCCAAGGGTTAGGTATTCAAGGGTTCTACAGACAAGGGTTTTCCCTATGCTATAGCTCTTTGATATACGTGTGGGGTCCAAAAGTAGTACTCGGACCAATATCTCAGGGCACTAACTAAGGAGGATAGACCGTACCCATAGCCGTACTACCCGACTACCCAGGTACTAGAGAGTATCTTCCCAAGTGTTGTTCTTGGTGACACTATAGCAGTCAGGCGACCGATCCGTTTATCTAAAGAAGGCTTCAGGTAATCTAGGTCGATCCATACACAGGTGTTTTCTGATGCGCTACCACTCGAAGGGGTACCAACAGAGGTTACAAGGGAGGCCAACAGATGTGCGCTTAAGTACCACTTGTATTTCCTGCATGTATGAATCCCTCAACCGCGGGTTTATGCGCGTTACAATAGATCTCTATGGCTTAAAGATGCTGGAATATGTCTCTACCCTGGAAAAAAAAATTAACCCACACTTTCTGCCGAGGAAAGTGCTCTGATACCACTTGTAATATACCAGATATAAAATGTATGTAGAACAGAAATAAAATGCTAGAAATGGCAGAATATCAACAATATAACCAGAACATTCACCACAATAACACGGAAATGATAAGAGAATAATAACAAAAATAGCACTTTGAATCTGAAAGAAATGTTCACGGGCCTCTTTGAGGGGGAAACCTCCATTTGAGCAGAGCTTTATTACAATAATATCCAAACTGGGGTTCTCATACCCTCGACTCCTATTTATACTAAAAATAAGCATCTAGAGGAAGATCCTTCTAGAAGTGAAAGATTCTATTAGGTCTTCTTACATATGGCTTATTCTATTTGATTGAAAGGCCTTATTAATATTGAGATTTATTACATCCGAATATATTTTTCTACCTATGTGCGGGTTAGGACCCTAACACAGACTGATAACGACCTACCATTCCAACAACTTACATTATATCAGGATGAGATTCTGTGATGTACAAAATATTGCCTATCATTGATCGATATGTCCTTTGATCAACCTCAGGTGAAATATCATATTTACTGAGCTTGCAACCAACCAACATAGGTGTTCTAACAGGAGAAGAATCTTCCATCTGAAATTTCTTCAACATCTCTTTCAAATATTTTTCTTGAGAGATAAATATTCCTGCAAAACTTTGATTTACTTGTAAACCAAGAAAGTATGATAGTTTTCCTATGATGGACATCTCAAACTCTATTTGCATAGAGTTATCAAACCACTGAATAGAGGACTCATTACTACAACCAAAAAATAATGTCATCTACATAAACCAAAACAACTAGTAAATCATCACCTTCAGACTTGATGTATATATTTCTGTCAACGGTACCTTTCTTGCACCCTTTGTCTTGTAAAAATTTGTCTAGTCTATAATACCAAGCTCGTGGTGCTTGTTTCAGTCCATATAAAGCCTTCTTCAGCTTGCAAACATAATGAGAATTATTTGTCAGTGACAATCCTTCATGTTGCTCCATATATACTTATTCCTCTAGATCTCCATTAAGAAATGTTGACTTAACATCCATCTGATAAAATTTAAAGTTCTTATGACATGAATATGCAAGAAACATTTTGATGGCTACCAATCTTTCCATTGGTGCAAAAGTTTCATCAAAATCCCAACCTTCAAGTTGTGCATACCCTTTACAGACCAATCTGGATTTATTTCTAACAACTTGTCCTTTTTCATTCATTTTATTCTTGAACACCCATTTGGAACCTATTACATTCTTATCTTCAAGTCTAGGAACAAGCTCCCAAGTATTTTTCTTTTCAATCTGATCAAGCTCTTCATTCATAGCTCTAATCCAATCATCAAGGTTGTTGGGTTCATCAAAATTTTTAGGTTCAATCATAGATAGAAAAACAATCTAAGATTGTTCTGTGTATGTAACTAATTTCCTTCTTGTCTGAACTCCTTTGTTTATATCTCCAATTATCTGATTTTCAGGATGATTCTTTCTAACAATTCTTGGAGGTGATTTTGTTTCTTTTTGTTGATTTGTGTCAACCTGAGTATTTGTATCTTCATCTGACTTAGATTATTATCTTTCTAATTCTTGGAACTGTTCATGTTCATCTTCAACTATATCTTATGTGCTTGATTCAACACTGCTCACATTTCGTACTAGGATTTCTTCATCAACTTTTATGTCGATACAATCAACCAATTTATGTAGCCTCTTATTGTAGAATTTGTACCCTTTACTATTTGTAGCATAACCTAATAAGATACCTTCATCAACCCTATCATCATATTTTCCAATATTTTCATCATTATTCTTGATATTACATTTACTCCCAAAGACTTTAAAATGCTTGATTGAATTAGGTCTTACAAACTGTAGTTCATAAGAATTCTTGTCATTGTGTGGCCTGAGATGAGCTTTGTTAAGAATATGAACAACTGTATGGTTTTCTTCCACCCAATATGTTTGAGAAATATTCCTTTCAGTCATCATTGATCTTGCCATCTGTTGAACTGATCTATTCTGCCTCTCAACTACTCCATTTTGTTGTGGTGTTCTTGGAATAGTGTATTCTCATTTGATTCCATGTTTATCAGAAAACTCTATGAAGTTCCATGAACTAAACTCTCCTCCTCTATAAGACCTTACTACCTTCAATCTTTTTCCTGTTTGATTCTCAATCAGAGCCTTAAACACTTTTATTTTTTCAAATGCTTCAAATTTTTCTTTCAAAAAGGAAACCCACGTTAGTCTAGAATAATCATCAATAATCAACATAAAATAGTTTTATTTTCCTGTACCTTCTTTTCTTGATGGTCGACATTAATCCATATGTACTAACTGGAGAGGTTTTTCTGTTGAAGGAAAGTTTTTAGATTTGAACTAAGTGTGAGTAAGATTTTCTATCTGGAAAGGTTTACAAAGAGAGTCATATGGTTTTGATATCTTTGGAAGATATTTTACTACCCCATCGTATCTAATCTTGATTATATGATCAAAAATTAAGTGTCCAAGTCTCCTATTCCATAGCCAACTTTCATCATATTTGCTTAAGTGGCATTCTTCTTTTCCTTCTTTCAACACATAGACATTGTTTTTTGTTCTTATCCCTTTTGCAACCAGTTGTCCTGAATTCAAAGACTTTATTTTACAATATTTAGAAGTAAAAACAACTTCACACCCTTTGTCACAAACTTGACTGATACTTAGTAGATTATGTTTTAGACCATCTACAAACAACACATCTTGAGATTTTCCTTTGTCATTACTTAGTCTTACCATTCCTTTACCTTTTATTTTTCCTGGTGTATCATTTCCAAAAGCTACATTCCCTGATTTGTTTTCACTTAGAGTTAGAAACTTACTTTTGTCTCAAGTCATATGTTTGGAACATCCATTGTCAATATACCAGGGATCCTTTTGTCTCTGGGCTGATAACACTAATCCACACTGGTCATCTTCTTTCTTCTTCCAAACCTTGAAATTTTTAGTAGCAGGATTCCGATCTAGCTTATAGTTCCTTAAGCGATAGTCTAGAGCTTTATGTCCATAATTATGGAAAATGTAACATTCTAGTTCACTGAATAACAAATCATAACGATTGCTATGCTCATAATTATTGTTAAGTTTTACTTGCGTCCTTCTCCTATTCATCACATGATTTATAGTTTGTGATTGTTTGTTGCTTGGTTGTCTCAATATTTGTGGTGGCAGATAATTACTCCTTGAATAACTTGATTTCTCATATCTAAATATTAAAGAACAAGTTATATTTTTGTGACCAAAGTTAGAAAAGAAAAAACAATATCCACAGAAAAATCCTTTGTACCTGGAAAAATATTGTCTTCTTTGAGTGGGTCGATTTCTTCCATGCTGATAGTTTCTCTAATCTACAAATTAGGTTTTGGTACTTTTTCTTTCATTCCTTCTTAGTGGCTCATTTTCTTTCTTTGTTTCTGCAGAGTGGTTGTTGTCAATGATTGTAGATTTGACAAACTTGATGGGTTCTGTATTACTTGGATGATCAATACTTGATCCTTCTTCATATCCCAAGCTAGATTTCAACTTTGGATTCCTTTGCTGATTTAGACTGGAAGTTAATTCTTCTTAGGCTTTAATACTTGAAAGATTTTGGTCATACAATGCCTTAAACTTCTCCATTTCTTTTCTGGTTTTTACTATCTATTCTTCTAAGGATTCACACCTCACTTTCTTCTCTGATAATTTTTGTTTTAGAATGTCTTCTATTTTATTTGCCTCTTCTAACTCCACTTTTAGTAGAGCAAAGTCTTCATCAGGTTTTTTATCATTCATTTTAAAATTCATCAACAACTGTTTTTGTTTTCTCTTCTTACATATGATTCTGTCAATTTCTTCCAAAGCGCTGATTAATTCACCTTCCATATCCACCACAGTTTATTCATCATCCATTTCACCTCCTAAATGTTCATCATCAAGATATCCCATGGCCATAAGCATAAAATCATTCACCTTGTCTTCACAAGATGAATCACTATCTATGTCTTCTGAGGAGTCATCATTGTTTGCACACAAACTTTTATTTTTACTATATTTCTTGAATTTGAATTTCTTTTTATCATCAGAGTTCTTATCCTTTTTCTGGTGAGGACACTTAGATGAAAAGTGAACTATCTTACCACAGTTAAAACATTTGAAAGGGAGCTTGCCTTGATATTTTCCTGATCCTTTCTTTAACCTTCTCACAAAATTTTCCTCAGTATCATCTAATTCTGAATCAATTTTCTTGTATGCCTTAAAATATGCTTCTCTAGTAATGGATTTATATTTGCTAATTCTAATTTCATATGAATTTAGAGTTCCTAGGAGTTGATCAATGGACAGAGGTTTAAGATCATTTATTTCTTCTATTTCAGATACTTTTGGATTAAATTTATCAAGCAGAGATCTTAAATCTTCTCAATTAAAAACGATTCTTCAATTTTCTCACCAAGACCCTTCATGGCATTCACAAGCTCTTCAACTCTTAAAAAATAATTGTTGACTATTTCATCTTCATTCATCTTTAGTTGTTCAAATTTCAATCTATATGTTTGAATTTTAGCATCTTTTACTTTCTCATTTCCTTCATAACTGTTAATAAGTTTATCCCACATTTCTTTGGCAGTTTGAAGATGCATCACCTTTACAAAATCAACTTCTGCAAGTCCATTCAAGATAGCATTCAGTCCCTTAGCATTAAAGCTAAATTATAACTTATCATCCTTGGAAGCTAGCACAACATGATTTATGTATCCAGTCTCTACTACATCCCAAAAATCAGCAGCTAAGGCCGTTAAGTATGTTCTCATTCTAATATTCTAGAAGGCAAAGTTTGTTCCATCAAAGAGAGGAGGCTTATTGGCTGAATTCCCTTCATGACTTGTCATGTTTAAGCTTATAGATCTACCTTTAAATAAAGGAACCGACTCTGATACCAATTGTTGAAAATACTAAGACAACTGAGGGGGGGGGGTGAATCAGTTGTTACTGTGCTTAAACAATATATGACTATTCAAACAATTTTTAAGCTCTTCAAAGTGACCATCAATATTATACAACATATGAAAAATGTGAATAATGAACATCAGTCACACATAAGATACACACAGAGACATATTTTCATGAGGAAACCCATAAATGGAGAATACCTCTTCTTCTTCGAATGATAGGCAGTCTTTTAAGTTCTGTACATCATCTATGTTTGAGAACCAACTCAAAGTGAGGCTTCTACCTTTTTTTTACAAGCTCCAACTTATTGAGAGCACCAACTCTCTGGTTTCTCTAGCACCCACTAGAAGGAAGCACTAACTCCCTAAGTGTTCCAGCACCAACTGGATGGAAGCACCTACTTCCACTTATACAAGAAACAACTTGTATATAGAAAACTCTGTGTTTTCCCAAGCACCACTGTGCTACCCTATTTTTCTAGCCACAACCAGATGAAAGATCCAACTTTTAGTATTCAAGCACCAACTTGAATAACAGAGGACTACAGCCCTCCCTAGCACCGCCCTACCTCCCTAAGAATAAATGATCGAATAACAAACAGTACAAGTGTCTTACTTCTTACCCCTTCTTCTATGTTTTGCAATTCTTCTCTGCTTCTATCTGTTCTGCAATTCTTCTCTTCTTTTATCTGTTTTGTAATTATGCTCTACTTCTATCTATTCTGCAGTTTTTCTCTACTTCAAACTGTTCTTCAGTTCTTCTCTTACTTCTATCTATTCAACATCAATGAGTTTTATCTCACACTATGCATAGTGTAATTTTACCTTTCTTACAGTTCAACTCATTTTTCCAGTTCGAATAGCCAACATACCATAGTCATTGCATTTCCATTTTATCCTATACCCCCTATTTAGTTACACCTTGAATCTCCAAGAAAATGCCTGGAAAACTGAATCGCTAAACGTCCAATAACTATGATTTAGTTCTGCTAACTGGATCGTAACTGATCAATTAACCGTGAAGTACAACAGTATCCCTTCGATCATATTCCCAATTAATCAACACGATTGGATTAATTCCATAAGGTCTCACGTTTGTCTCATATGACCACTGGTTGTGACCTAACGCTAAGCATAATTGATTTCATGATTTCGGATTTTAGCATTCTTGTGATGAAGGGTCTCGACTCTCCATGTCATGATTGCCAAAATAGAGCTTGTCTGCACTAGCTTCTCCCTCCAACTCTCGATGATGTGACCATGCACTATGAACCCTCGCCAAACAAATGAGCTCTTCGTGATTTCACATTTTTTTCATGAGTCTCATTGAATCCTCCAACTCCCGGTATTCAAAACTTAGAAATGGATCTAGATCAACGGTCAATGCTTTCCCTTTGATCAATGAATCAGATTAAATCATGGTTTCACATTTCACGATTTCAAAGGATAGAGCACCTCCTTCCTTTGAATTTCCAATCAGCGAAAATGTGACCTCTCACCACGTGTAGTCTGCATCCAACTGTCCATTACCTTCGATCCAAGGGTTCAGATCAATCCTCGATCCGACGACCCATATCATTTCGAAATATCGCATATTGTGAGTTCCCACACCATGCTTTGTTGACTCCTCCAATGTGTAAGTCAGTGAAATTCTAGTCACTTTCCACGTGTCCTTCTTGAAGATGGATGGTCCTCCTGCTTTCGGGACTTTGTAAGCCCACTTCATCTTGCACGTAAAGATCATGCTCCTTCTTCTGTATCCAATGATGGTTGGTCTTCGGGATCAGAGCTGACGCTTGAGATCCGTTCTCTTCTACTGCGCGTTCCTCCTATCTGAATTCATATCTAACGGTCATCAAGAATTCTAAATGGGATCCAATGATCACTGTTTCTCTTCACTGTTAATCATTTCCATGCCATTATCATTGGGATGCTTATCGTGCTGATCTACGCCATCAATGACAAACACACACACATTGTCTTCTATCTGTAAGTATGCCAACATTATGACCATTGTTGGAATTATCTTTAAACTCTCTTATAAAATGAATGCTCCATTTTTGGAATGGTAATTCCACTATGACTAAATACAATTGGATGGTTTCCATGTTTTTCTTTCCCATGAGGAGTTCAAAAGGTTGAAACAATCTCAAAAACATGTGGGCATCTAAACATATACTTAGCCAATAGTAACCACCTCTTAAAATCTTGTGGGTGGTGTTTCTGGTTGCATTATGTCCACTGCATAGCCCCCTATGAAACTCATCTATTAAATTCTTATATTCCTCGGGGTATACACATATGAGAACCAATCCATCGATATTTCTCCATCCAAGGACTTGGTTAATGAAACAAAACTTGGAGGTGTTTAATATTAAATATCTTCTTTGTTTATCTACTGGGTGATCTAGAATCGTATTTTTCTTAAGGTAATAAATGATATCTGCAAACAAATCTTGATGTTCCAACTTTTCTCACTCCACCAAGATCATATGGAAAGGATATTATTTCATTCCAAGAGAAACTTAATTTCCCTCATCCATCATCTAAGATAATCCTTGGCCCTCAGTTGACTTGGTGGGTTTAATTTCCAAAGCATAATCTTGAATTTTAGACACCCACTTTCCTCTAGTTCTCAAGTGACATTGTTGACCTCAAATATTTTTTATTAATAAGTGGGAAATGCTAATAATTATCTTAGAGTAACACATGTATGTCCTAAAATGATTTTATGACTTGACAAGAGAATAATCTTTCTTTTCCTTGATCATTCTTTTGGATAAAAGAACCTATGATGGTGTTCATAGAAGAAAAAGAGAAAAAATGGAAATCCTTCGAATAATATAGACTTACTAGCATGGGAGACTTCACAATGGCTTCCATCATGGATTCAAATGATAACTTCCCATACTTAACCCATTTAAATTCCACATCTTTATTGACCAACTTCATTATGGGCTTAGTTATTACATCAACATTTGGGATAAATCTTTGAATGAAGTTGATTTTGCTCAAAAATTACTATAGAGATTTCTTGTGTTCGTGAAAATGGATTTATTTAATACTATTATACTTGTATTTTCCACCACAGGTTGTGCAAGCATGTTGTTAGATGATATGAGGATATAATTACATAATTGAATAAAATTCTCATAATTATTTCACAATTTTGTAATTATTTTGTCACAATTTCATAATTATGAAATAAGAATTATTTCATAATTGAGAATAAACTCATAATTGAAAATAAAGTTCATGGTGAGTCGGAACAATATCATAATTGAGCACAGAACTTGAGAAAAAAAATCGTAATTGAGAAAAATTCCATAATAGGTTGGAAAAATCTCATAATTAAGCATGAAACTTATGCATGCCTTGTAATTGATTAGTTCATGACGCAACCCCACCCTCAGCGGCACGGTCACTCCACCAGGACCTTCACTATCCACGGCCCGAAGGGTTCGAACCCCTCCTATTCCCCCCGGGAATTCTTTACCCACATAAATACTACCACGCGATTCTCCCTTCGGAACTCGGGAGATCGGGTCTCGCGATATCGCGAGGTTCGTGATCCTGCTCTCAGTCACTCAACCGCCGAATCCCGAGTGCCGATGGTCAACGGTCAATACTTCGGGAAATCGCCACTCGCGACGCCGAACGCTTATGTTTTGAACCTCCGAGTGCCGAGGTGCCGATCCCCGATGTGAGGCCACCTGTCCTCCACTAAGTCTCCCGGGGCCCACGCTGCCACGTGAATCTCGGGACTTCGCGGATCGCAGATCCACACTACCAAAGTTCCCTGCTGCTGGGAACCCTGAATACCGAAACTCCGATACCCCGGATTTGTGCCACCTGCTCCTCCGAGGATCGACGGTTCCCGCTAAATCGGGAAATCACGGATCGCGATTTCGACGTGCATGGGATTTAGGCACTCGCCAACCTCGATATGCCGATATGCGATGGCAAGGGCTTTCTCCCAGCACCTGCGAGTGACCTCCTCGCAGCTCCTTAGTGATCCAATGATCAAGGGTGCTCCGCGACTTCTTCCTCAATTTCAAGTCGTCGCTTCTCTTCCTCTTGAAGAGTTTCTCCGCTTCACCACCTTCGTTCAGTGCCACTGAAAACAAAGGTGCTAACCCTCCAGAGATTTTATCAACTCGGACTCCTTCAAATATTTCTCGAACACGCCCCTTTTGCTCGGTCTTCAATCACTTCCAAAAGTGTTGAAGTCTTCTGGGTCCCGTGCGTCCACGCTCGCAACGGTTTCAGCCCTTTCCTCTTCTCAGACTTGCCACTGAGACTCAAATTCGACCTGCACTCACCTGCATGGCTTGAATACCTCAAACCCAACTCTGGGCGAAAGAGAACAAAGTTTCAACTGCTTGGCCTCCTCAACGCACTCTATGCGGAGGAATTCGACTGCACTCTATGCAGGAATCTCCTGGCTCACGCAGAGAAACAATTGAAACTCATTCACTTACTCCCTCAGGTTTCGAACCTGATATGCAATCACATATGCAGCATATAAAAGATAAGCATAGAAGGAAGCAAACATGCAAAGGCACAATATCAACAACACACAGAGATCAAACACATCCATGGAATTGAATCAAGCTTTTCCTATTAATTCAATGACTGTACATGGAGGTTCTTCACAAACTCTCTATTCTGCTTCTGCTTGCTCTCAATGCTAATGCTGAATGAATGTAATAATGATAATCAACAATACAACGGAGGGTGCCTATATTCCGTTTTCCCTCTCGAAAGATAAACTGTCTAATCTATAGTTAATTAGTTTATCTACTTGCATTAAATCTACATAAATGCCTCAACTACTAAGGACGAGAGCTTATCCGCTCAAGGTTCGTTACATATATAAAGTGCGCTTCATCACATCAACATTTAATGTTTGGCGCAGCCATATTACAATGTTCCAAAATTTGAATGCTGGCGCTCTCCATCTGTTCTCTTTTCCTCCGCGCGCTGGCTCGCTTGATTGAGTGAGAGATGCTCCT
This sequence comes from Picea engelmannii, assembly GCA_009831015.1. Taxonomy (NCBI): domain Eukaryota; kingdom Viridiplantae; phylum Streptophyta; class Pinopsida; order Pinales; family Pinaceae; genus Picea; species Picea engelmannii. Next base: position 95,905 of record ML815840.1, on the reverse strand, counting down.
GCATCATACTCCTCGGCTCAAAAGATTTCATGGGCTCCTGTCCATGAGTTCTTGTATAGTCTGCCCATGTTTCAGTATAACTGCCTCTGTCTCCCAGCTGGCGTCCTCCATTGGGTGGTTCTTCCATTTCACCAGGTATTCAAAGTATTGCTTTCTCCTGGTCTTCTTACCTGTTCTTTTATCCAGTATGCACTCCATCTGTGGCTTTTGTGAAACTGGTAACTGCTTCCACCATTGGACCACAGGTTCTTCAACACTAGCAGGTCCTGCATTTTCAGCCTTATATGGGTATAAATCTGAAATGTTGAAAATAGGAGATATCCCGATGCCCTCTGGCAACTCAAGCTCATATGCATTTTCCCCAAATCTTCTCAAAATTTTGCATGGCCCAATCTTTTTCATCTTGAGCTTGTTATATGTTCCTGTAGGGAACCTTTCTTTCCTCAGGTGCACCAGAACCATGTCCCCAACTTCAAACTGAAGCTGTCTTTTTCTCTGGTCGGCTCTGCGCTTATATTCTTGATTTGATTTCTGCAGTCGCTGCTTCACCTGCGTGTGAAGTTCTTTCATCGCCTCAGCGAATTCTTCATCCTTGGCGCTGCTAGTATCAGCCTATTCTGGCTCCCTGAGCTCAGACACTCCTCTCAGCTGTGTCCCATACAAAATCTGAAATGGGCTCTTGCCTGTACTCCGATTCACCGAATCGTTGTACGCGAATTCTTCCTGTGGTAGGATCTGATCCCAACTGGTGTGATGCTCCGCCACCAGACTTCTCAACAGATCTCCCAAGATTCTGTTGACCACTTCTGTCTGACCATCTGTCTATGGATGGTATGCAGAATTGAATGCCAAGTCGGTCCCTAGCTTCTTCCATAGCGTCCTCCAAAAATGACCGATGAACTTGGTATCCCGATTCGAGACTATGCTTCTCGCCAATCCATGCAATCAGACAATCTCTTTAAAAAACAAATTTGCGATGTGCGTAGCATCGCTGGTCTTATGACATGGTATGAAATGTGCCATCTTCGAGAACCTATCCACCACAACAAAGATGGAATCAACTCCTCGCTGTGTTCTCGGCAAACCTAATACAAAATCCATGCTAATGGCCTCCCATGGTCTCTCGGGTATGGGTAACGGCTGATAGAACCCTGTGTTCTTCTTTCGGCCTTTCGCATGTTGACATATCCTGCACTTGTCAACAAACCTCTTCACATCTACTCTCATGCCTGGCCAAAAATACGATTCTCTTAGCTTGGCGAATGTTTTGTCATGCCCAAAATGACCTGCTAGTCCACCGCTGTGCTTTTCTCGTACCAAATTCTCTCTCATAGAGAAATCTGAAATGCACAATTGATTGCCTTTGAACAGCAATCCATCATGTATCAAGAAATATATCCACGGGCTCCTATCTCTGAGAACCGAATTCTCGGCTGCTTCATAAGCCTCTCCGAAATCAGCATCACCTGCATACATATCTTTCAGGTTTTCAAAACCCAGCGTTTTGACTCTGAACTCTTGCAGCAACAAGCACTTCCTGCTCAAGGCATCAACCACCTTGTTCGCAGTCCCCGAAATGTGCTTGATCACGAATGTAAAATTCTGCATGTACTCTACCCACTTCGCATGCTTTTGATTCAGCTTCTCCTGCTGACTCACGAACTGCAGCGCATGATTATCACTGTACAAAATGAATTCTTTGGGTATCAAGTAATGCCTCCACTTTTTCAATGCCTGTATGATGGAATAGAATTCTTTATCATATGTGGAGTACTTCAATTTTGCATCATCCAGCTTCTCGCTGTAGTATGCCACAGGTTTGTCATCCTGACTTAAAACCCCTCCAACGACATATCCACTAGCATCACATTTCACCTGGAAGGTTTTCTAAAAATCTGGCAACACTAGAATAGGCTGCTCAGTAATCTTCCGCTTCAACAGATTGAAGCTCTTTTCAGCCTCGGCTGTCCACTGGAAAACTTTATGCCGCTTTTTCACAGTGTCCATCATCGCAGCACTGATTCCACTGAAATTCCGAATAAATTTCCTGTAGAAGCTTGCCAAACCATGGAAGCTCCTTACCTCAAAACATTTCTCGGCGATGGCCAATTCCTGATTACGTTCACCTTCTCAGATTCCATCTTCAACTCATTTGCCGAGATTACAAAACCCAGATATATGAGTTATGTCTGCATGAACGAGCATTTTTTTAAATTGATCAGCAGCTTCTCCTGCTGCAGTCTTCTCATCACTATGGCCAAATGCCTCAAGTGTTCTTTCCTGGTTTTGCTAAAAATCAAAATATCATCCAGGTATACAACAACAAATTTGCCAATGAATTCCCGTAGGACTTCATTCATCAGCCTCATAAAAGTGTTGGGTGCATTTGTCAAGCCAAATGGCATAACCATCCATTCGTACAAACCCTCGTTTGTCATGAATGTCGCCTTCCATTCATCTCCCTCTCTCATCCGGATCTGATGATATCCGCTCTTGAGATCTATCTTCAAAAAATAGTTTTCCCCACTCAGGCAATCCATCAAGTCATCCATTCTCGGTAATGGGAACCTGTACCTGATGGTGATCTTGTTTATCGCCCTGGAGTCTGTACACATCCTCCAGCCTCCATCCTTCTTTGGGCTCAGTACTGTCGGAACGACACATGGAATAAGACTTTCTCTGACCAGTCCTTTATCCTGCAGATCCTAAACCTGCCTTCTGACCTCCTCATTCTCCTGAGGTGTCAACCTGTATGCGGCCCTGTTTGGTAAACTTGCTCCGGGTATGAGGTCAATGTGGTGACTCACACTCCTCACCGGTGGCAACGAACGAGGTAGTTCGTCCACGATGATATCAGCGAACTCTCCAAGCAGTTGTTGAATCTCATCCGGCAAGTCGTCCACTCTTTTGCTTGTCAAGACAACCCTCGGCCTCCTGACAACAAAGAACTGTGGATCTTCATCCTTCTCCAGCTCTGTGAGAAGCTCTTTCCCACTCATGAGAAGTATTTGGCTATTTACCTCCGGATTTACTTCCTTATCTTTTATCGGCAGCAGTTTATGGATCCTCCCATCCTTTTCTAAGGTGTATGTGTTCATCCTCCCATCATGAACAACATTTCGATCATACTGCCATGGTCTACCCGACAGTATATGACACACGTCCATGGGAATGACATCACATAAAATCTCGTCATGATAATTCCCAATCTTAAATTTAACTAAGCATTGTTTAATGACACTTACCTGGTGTCCTTTTTGTAACCACGAGACCTTATATGGACTTGGGTGCTTAGTTGTTTCCAGCTCCAGCTTTTCCACCATCTCAGCTGCAACGATATTATCAGTGCTCCCGCTGTCAATGATGACTTTGCATTTCCTGTCCTTGGCTGTACAAGCCGTTCTGAACAGTCTGCTCCTCTGCACTGTGCTTTCCACCTCCTTCTCGGGTGCCAAAAGGATCTTATGCATCCCCATTGATCTTCCGCTGTCCGCATCCTCGCCCTCAACATCACGCCTCTGCTGCGCCTCAACGATGTGAGCTTTACCTCCGTCCATCTTCCTTTCTAGACAGTCCACGGCTTTATGACCGTCTTTACCACACGTGAAACATGTGATAACTCCTCCTCTGCCTCTTCCTCTACCTCGGGTACGATGAAATGTATTTGCATCAGCATATCCTCCTTGCTGATCATCTTGCTGCCTCCTCGGCTCAAAATTTTGCTGTCTCTGCTGTGAGGTTCCACCTCTCTCAGCTTTTCCCTGAGGCCTCTTCCAATCCTCCTTGGGTTTCTGTGTTCTCTCTTGAACAACAGCTTTTCCTCTGGGCTGACTTCTGCCTTACCCTCGCTGTCCCTGCTTGCAGCTCAGCTTCTCTTCGGCCTTCAGAGCCATCTGATACGCATCCTCAAATGTGCGGATGGTCAACATGATCAGCTCATCATGAATGTCATACCTGAGACCATTTAGGTATCTCGCCACCTTTTCGTCATCACTCTCCTGGTGACCAGCTCTAATGTTGAGCCTGTAAAATTCCTCGGTGTACTCCCTCACCGTCATCAACTTCTGTCTCAGGTTCTGCATTCGCCTGAACAGAGTGATCTGGTAGTCCCTCGGAATGAACTTCGCCTTCATCTTGGCGATCATCCGATCCCAGCTTTTGATTTTCTGTTTTCCTTTGGAACACCTGTCTGCCTGCAGCTCGTCCCACCATAAGGCTGCATGTCCCTTCAGCTTTGTGACGACATGCTTTACTCTCTTATCCTCTTCGATGTCTTTGTAATCGAAGTAGGTGTCGAGTGATCGGATCCAATCCAGCAACTCCTCAGCATTCAGACTCCCCTCATAGACGGGAATGTCCATTTTTTTCTTCGAGCTCATCCTTGAAATGGCTCTTATCAACCTCTCTGTCGAGGCGTCTTCCGCTGAGATCTCTTCTTCAGTGTGTCCAGCTTCCTCTTCAATCTCAGGATCGTTGAACTCTCCCGCGTCGGCTCCACGCCTCTGGGTGGTCTCCATATCTTCGAGTCTCGCCCTGAGATCTCGTATTTGACGTTCCATTTCTGGATTCCCTGCTGGCCTACCCCTTCTTCGAGCGTCCCTGTCCTCACGATCAGGTGACTGCCTCTCTCTTCTGGGCGTCATTGTGTCTGTTTCTCTCTGCTATCCGAACAAAGAGACTTTCCAACTCCCGCTCTGATACCACTCTGATGCAAGTCATGTGTATCAGAGTGCTTTCCTTTCCTCCTTCTCTCTTCTCGCCTGCAATATACAGACAAGATCTTCGTGCTCTGATACCACTCTGATGCAACCCCACCCTCGGCGGCACGGTCTCTCCACCAGGACCTTCACTATCCACGACCCGAAGGGTTCGAACCCCTCCTATTCCCCTCGGGAATTATTTACCCACAGAAATACTACCACGCGATTCTCCCTTCGGAACTCGAGAGATCGGGTCTCGCGATATCGCGAGGTTCATGATCCTGCTCTTAGTCACTCAACCACCGAATCCCGAGTGCCGACGGTCAACGGTCAATGCTTCGGGAAATCGCCACTCGTGATGCCGAACGCTTATGTTTTGAACCTCCGAGTGCCGAGGTGCCGATCCCCGATGTGAGGCCACCTGTCCTCCACTAAGTCTCCCGGGGCCCACGCTGCCACGTGAATCTCAGGACTTCACGGATCGCGGATCCACACTACCAAAGTTCCCTGTTGCTGGGAACCCCGAATACCGAAACTCCGATACCCCAGATTTGTGCCACCTGCTCCTCCGAGGATCGACGACTCCCGCTAAATCGGGAAATCGCGGATCGCGATTTCGACGTGCATGGGATTCAGCCACTCGCCAACCCCAATATGCCAATATGCAATGGCAAGGGCTTTCTCCCAGCACCTGCGAGTGACCTCCTCGCAGCTCCTTAGTGATCCAACGATCAAGGGTGCTCCGCGACTTCTTCCTCAATTTCAAGTCGTCGCTTCTCTTCCTCTTGAAGAGTTTCTCCGCTTCACCACCTTCGTTCAGTGCCACTGAAAACAAAGGTGATAACCCTCCAGAGATTTTATCAACTCAGACTCCTTCAAAGATTTCTCGAACATGCCCCTTGTGCTCGGTCTTCAATCACTTCCAAAAGTGTTGAAGTCTTCTGGGTCCCGTGTGTCCACGCTCGCAACGGTTTCAGCCCTTTCTTCTTCTCAGACTTGCCACTGAGACTCAAATTCGACCTGCACTCACCTGCACGGCTCGAATACCTCAAACCCAACTCTGGGTGAAAGAGAACAAAGGTTCAACTGCTTGGCCTCCTCAACGCACTCTATGTGGAGGAATTCGACTGCACTCTATGCAGGAATCTCCTGGCTCACGCAGAGAAACAATTGAAACTCATTCACTTACTCCCTCAGGTTTCGAACCTGATATGAAATCACATATGCAGCATATAAAAGATAAGCATAGAAGGAAGCAAACATGCAAAGGCACAATATCAACAACACACAGAGATCAAACACATCCATGGAATTGAATCAAGCTTTTCCTATTAATTCAATGACTGTACATGGAGGTTCTTCACAAACTCTCTTTTCTGCTTCTACTTGCTCTCAATGCTAATGCTGAATGAATGTAATAATGATAATCGACAATACAACAGAGGGTGCCTATATTCCGTTTTCCCTCTCGAAAGCTAAACTGTCTAATCTATAGTTAATTAGTTTATCTACTTGCATTAAATCTACATAAATGCCTCAACTACTAAGGACGAGAGCTTATCCGCTCAAGGTCTGTTACATATATAAAGTGCGCTTCATCACATCAACATTTAATGTTTGGCGCAGCCATATTACAATGTTCCAAAATTTGAATGCTGGCGCTCTCCAGCTGTTCTCTTTTCCTCCGCGCGCTGGCTCGCTTGATTGAGTGAGCGATGCTCCTGCATCAGTTCACATGCCATCAATCCTATATGTGACTTGTAATTTCTTAGTTCACATGTTATCCACCTATTCATGACTTGTATCCACCTAGTTCACATGTCATGTAGTCTATCTCCAATCTATTCTAAAATCCTATAAGAAGAAGGTAAATCAAGGAGATGGGGAGAAGAGTTTTGAGAGTGGTTATGCTGGAAAAATAGAGAGAGAAGCTCAAGACGATAAGGAGGAGCATCAAGAACCTAGAACTAGGAGGAATGCATCTTTCATGACTCAAGGTATGATGATTTGATTGATGTAATTGTCTATATTTATGACTATAGATAATTGGTTTTCTCCTTTCATATTGTTCACATTCAATGATTTATGTTAGATATGATCTCACATAGAATAGATCAGGATAGATCTAGATTAGATTTGAATTTCCTAAAACTTGTATGAGGTGTAGGTTGGTATTTGTTTGCTACTTTCATGTAGGAAGAATATCATAGGAGTTGGAGGTAGGATCTCAAGAGCTGCATCAACCAGATGCACGAGGACAACCTTTAATCAAAATGTATGTGATCCTTTCACTTAGTGTAAAAGGAAACAATTTCAGTATATCTAGGGAAAACAATATAGGAATCTAGTGCTCCTTTCTATCTAGGATCAAGGGCAGATCCTAGGGATATCGTGTTGTCCAACCAGTGATATCCATGTGATATTTGTCCCATAAAAAAATTAGAGACTCCATTGGGGAATAATTCTTCTCTAGTTTGTGTCTCTTGGTCAATCCTTCCCTCTATTTGATTTTGTTTGCTTATGATTCTTCCTTTCATTGATTCAAAGCCTAGATCCAATAGATCTGAAATATCTAACATGGATAAAGAACACGTCCATCTTTCTTAAAAACAAAAATTTTATCAGGCCTCACCTGTTTCACTATAGGAGTCTTGCGAGGACACTTTCTTGTTGATAGGTCTCTGTGTCACGAGGATCTGCAAAAATTGCAAATTTGTAGAGAAAATCCTAGAACTTTGAGGTTAGGTCTATCCTCTAAACAATAGGGTTTTTCTATGGACTGTTAGGATCTTGTCTTTTTTTCTTTTTGAGTTTTTTTTGTCACATGAATTTCTTTCAAAGTTTGTTGAATTATTTTTTGTGATTTGGATTATTTTCTTCCCTAGTACTCCCTCATAGATTAGACCCATCAAATCTGATTGGATATGATACAAATCTATGTTTTTAGAAAGTTTTGAAGAGCCTCGCATGTTGTAGTTCATTTGACCCATGAGTAGACAAAAGCATATACATTACACTATCGGTCATCGTGGGTTACAATTGGGACAACCCGTGAGTATCCCCGCTCATCTAGTGAAGGAAACCCACGAGTACCCTTGTAGAGTCCACAAAAAAGGGGTTGTAGGGTGCAACAAAAGATCATTTTTTTGCAAAATGTTTTTATGGTTCTTTATTGTGAAGCCTAGGGTCCCTATTCTTGGGAAAGGGAACCTTTAGAACTTAGTTTTTCAAGGGATTTTGCATTATTCTTTGCATGACATAAAAAAGAAAATGAAAAAATGCTTTTTGTGATCATCGCTTTTGGATCATTTTAGGACCTCTTTTAATAATTGCACTTGTGAACTTTGGGGTATGAAATTGTGTTTTTTGGATGATTGATAGTTACATTTGTTTGATTTTACTTTTGCAATTGGGTTTTAAATTGTTAAGATCCATTCCTGGTGATTTTTGGGTGAGATCTTGCTAGTGACATTGGAGTGGGCTCATTCGGCCTCACTTCCAATTTCCTACATCCCATATTCTTGCAGTGTCTTTTTGGTTTCCATTTTCATTGTATGTTCTTGCATAGATCAAGAATTGTTTACATTTATATTGAAAAAAATCACAAAAAAGGACAAAAATATTTGTTGCAAGCTAGATTTTATTTTGAAGCACTAGTAAAGTGAATGCATTAGGAGCATTGTTTGGTTTTAGTTCTAAAGTGGCTGTTGGTTTCTTGGTGTGTGTGAGGTTTCATTTTGAAAACTTATAGAGAAAAAGAAAATCTCTTCCCCACCCATATCTAGATTTCATTGCAAATAAAAAATAACATTATCATTCTTTCATTTCTTGGTTGGGTCAAGAGTCCAAACATCAAAAAGTTTCATTTTTTACCCTTGGAATTATGAAACAACCTTAAAAAGAAAATGCATAATCTAAAATTTATTAGAAACTTTTCTTTTATAGTGAACCTACCATAGCTAGGCTTAGGTCTTCGGAATAGGATTGGAGAGTAAATTCTCTAAGGCCATAAAACTCAAATTAGGTGTCATTAAAGAGCATACAAATACATTATTGTAACCAATGTGTTGGGAAACTCCTCTAACATAGGAGTTAAGAATGAGGTTGTATCGGGAAAAGTAGGGATATTAATCCTATATACTTGTTTTGTTTTCTGTGATACTGCTTCGATCGTTATGTATATGGGGGTTCTGTTGGTTAACACCTTCAAAGCTTCCAACTATTTTACCCTGCCCTTACATGTAGTCAGACTTACAACTGTTTACATGACCATTGATTGTTAGGTGAAAACCTTAGTGACCTTTAATAGGGACATACATAAGTGAATCTAGGTGGGATGTGTCTGTAGTACCTGGAGAAGATGTTTGTTCACAATCTCAATTCCCCAATAGGGTGTCTACCTTAATAAAGGTTACTTACACTAGTCATGACTTTTTCATGTAAATAATTGTAAGTACTGCTAACACCTTCGCTACCCAATCTTGTGGGGATTTCATCTCCCCCATAGGGTTGGTTTTCGGAAGGCGCTTGAGCCCTTTGGGCATTTTTTTTTATCTTATTATTGATTAGGGATGTTCTCTTTGATTCTGAGTCTAGGTCGGTCTTAGGTTGAATTTTGTTTGGATTTTAACCATGGTTGAACTATCACATCAGCTCCGTTGACTATGAGGAATTAATCCCATTACAACGGAACAACCACCTATCAAGAGGTGTGAGATAGTTGACAAATATTTATAAGGGATTGAAATTTGGTTCAACAAGATGGGTTTAGTCGAGGTAGAAGTGGGAGATGAACATTCTCCACAAAATTTTAATCCACCTTTGATTAAGACTAGCGCCCCTCTACTTATTCAAGTAAGAGAGATTGTTAGTGAGCCCTTTTATTTGTTTAAGTGATCCTCCCACCATTTTTGTTCCAAGTGTTTCATCTAGTTTGTCTCATCCTATGAGAACATCCTCAAGTGGGCATGGTGGAAATTCCCCTGGGGGCATCCCGGTGATGTCCACATTACGACCCCTTAGCTCCATTGGACCTACACTGTCCCTACGATTTTATATTGATCCCTTGATCTAGGGGAAAATTGTTGTGTTTTCCTTTCCATTCATAAATATACCTAGAATCCCTACACCCATCGCTTCTACATCAATTCCCACTTCCAGATTATTTTCCTGTGGGGGTCCAAGCTTAGTTTCAACATGGGAAGTGGATCTCCTTCCACCTTCACAAATCCTACGAGAAACCCAATATCATCATATGTGGTTGTACCTTTTAGATGGAATATGTCTAGTGGTTTTGGGGCTATCCCTAGTCAGGATGTGGGAAACAATACTTCCAGAGTTTTTAAATTTCCATGGGGTATCACACCTTTCCCTGGGGGAAAATACCTTAGGGGAAACTGGGGATTTCATTTTGTTTCCACATCTAGTCCTGGGGATTTCTTCCTTTGCACTAAATCTAGGAATATCTTTCATGTAGGGTCCACATTTCCCCCTAGGGGGGACACCTTCAGAAGTATTTTTGTTGTGGGAGTATTCATGTTCCTGGGAGTGCCACCATCCCTAGGGGAAATCACTCTCCAATGAACCCTAAGCCTTACAGTAGTACAAATATAGAGGGGACACAAGGTACATCTGGGACAATAGAGACTTCATCTCCCTTCTAGCCTTCACTTGAATTTTTTCCTTTCCTCCCAACTCTAGACTTACCAGATTTGTCACTATTGACAAATGACCCTGTTTCCCATGACCCAACATGGTAAAAAATTCCTTCCAAGTTGTCATCCAATATTCAAAAATTTGATGGAAAGACAGGGAAGAACCCCTCCTCTCACATCATGACATATCAATTATGGTGTTCATTGAACTTGTTGATTGATGATAGTGTGAGGATGCATCTTTTCCAAATATTCTTGGTTGAAGCTAAAACTAAATGGTAAATTGAATTAAAAGGAGGTTCCTTTAAAAATTTCAACAACCTGAAAATGGAATTCTTAATGCATTACCATTTTCCCATATAGTATGAGATAATAACTGAGCTCTTGACTTCACTGTGTCAATATAACGCTACTCACATTTATGATCATAGACATGAGTGGAGGTGACAATGTAGGATGATTAATAATCAAATTCTAGACAAGCTCCTTATGGAGTGGTTCACAAAGTCCCTCCTACCACCCACTTCCAGAGATGTATCTATGGTCGGGATGGCCACTGAGGAGTAGGTTATTTTGTGTGCACAATACTTGGATTTGATCTATTCTTAGTCAATTTCACTTTATGACATCATCCCAAATTATCCTCAAGCGTTGATTGATCTAAAGAAGCCAAACCCAAGACCCCATGTCAATGGTGTGGTCGGTTTTGTTTCACATGACTATATGAACCATCTAGTTGATCATATGGGTCAAATGTCCATTAAATCACACCCGTTGTCTTCTGGTACTAGTTCTCAAAATATTGCAGTCCCTACACAAACCTTCGAGTTCAATTCAATGTAGTCCATGCAACTGAATAATCCCAGCAAGATGGAGGAAATAAAAAGAGGAAAAAGAAAAATATTTCCATTAATGAGAAAGGTACTACCTCTACCTAAAACAATCAGGAGGGAGGCACTAAAGAAAATAGGAAGAGTCAATTTCCTTGCACTATTTGTGGGGAGGAACACCCTACTCACTAGTTCCCTCGAAAGGATGAGGTTCATATATTTTTGGTACAACAGTAGACCCCCCGACAACTTGTTTCCTTAACCCATCCTTTTCCCCGTCAAACTCAAACTATGGTTGCCACAAATCCTACCCCTCCATAAGGGGGAATGGAATATGCCCCCCATAACAAGGGGTCTTCCTCAAATGATTTTTTTTTCATGTGTTACCACATTGTAAAATTGGAGACTTAATCCAAGAACTATGAAATTTATGATCCTTCCCATGCTGCCCTAGAATTAGCATCTTCATCCCAACCTAGTGTCCCTCTTCAGATAGAGAAGCCATATTTTGAGGCACATATTCACCCCCCAAAGGGATTTCTTCGATATATTACACATATTATTAACATACAAGATTCCCACAACTACAATATTTTGGAAGACTTATCCCAGGAACCATGTGTCATGTATTCCCTTGAAGTTATCCAAAGTTGCACAATGAAACAAAAAGCCTTGATATCTACCATAGGCAGCGTTGATCCCTCAGAATTGAGCTTCATGACATTTGATTCATCTAAGGTTAATCATAGGCTCTCTCATCAAGTAACCTTCTAGATAAAAGTATGAACGATGGGAAAACACATCTTTTGAACAGTAGTTGATGAAGGAGCCTTGACTTGTATCATGTATATATATTTCTAGAAAGTTATTGGCCCCCTTAAACTTGATACATATGCAACACTATTGAAATAATTAAACAGAAACATGTTCCAAACCCATTGAATAATCATAGCACTACCCATCAAGTTAGGTGGTAAGAGAATCTCTATGGATGTGGAGGTTGTCGATACACCTCTTGAGTACAATTTGTGATGCATGCGTACCTGGTTCTACAATATTATTGCAATTTTCTCATCAATATTTAAGGTCCTATGATTCCTTAACCAAGGGAATATCATTACCATCGACAAGATTGTGTTATGTACCCCGGACGTTGGATCCAATGCGGGGTCCAATGTACCCTTTGTATCTGATACTCAATAGTATTATCTTAATGTTGGTGTGGGGATGTTCAAGGACCCTTAATTAATGGGAATTTTTTCCCTTCCCCCACCATATCCCACTTCACATATCACTCCTATCGATATGATTTATTCATCTACTAGTGGGTCCCTCAGGTCTATTGATCTTTGGGTGGTACCTTTCTTTAAGGACATTGATAAATATGCATAATCTATGGTGCCCACCATGGTTGATATTTTCAATACAATGATCCCATCAGCATCCTTTGATACTAGTAAACATCTCCATTATCATATGGAGTGTGATCTACCTACTCCACCTGAATGGGTTGTTGACTCTCCAAGTTCACATGTCATTCTATACTTTGTGTTTCCTTTAGAAGAGGTCATCCTAGAAGTCATGGATTACAACGATAATCCTAGGGAAGGTGAGAATCATCAAGAATCCATTTTCCCTAGTTTGGAACTAATGAGAGTTGACATGATGAGTCTTGATTCAAGACTGGGGGAATTTGTTGGGGCATCTAGTAGACCTCCTAGTATTGACCCATTTCCTCTTTGGATTTCATTTTCAAAACTTTCAAGTGAATTCTCTGCTTCCCCTTCCATCGAATATTTGTGTTTTGTACTTCCTTCATGCCTTGATGGATCCCATCAAGGAGCTTTTGTATCTCATGAAACCACTCATGATGAGTATCTTCATATGAAAAAATTCATTCCTATGTGGCATGGCCTTGGTATGGTAGTCCATATGATGCCAACATCGTCTCATGAGTTCATTGACTATGAAAAGGATCTTTGGATTAATCTTAGAAATGGGCTCTACTTTGCATAAATCATCAAGATGTGTAGTTCCTTGTACCTAGTTGTGTGGTGTGAGTGCTTTTGTTTTTAATATTTCATATCCGAAAAAACCAAAAATAATTTCTCTTTTGCGATTTCACTATGCATTTTGACCTTGGAATCTAGTTTACATGTGCTTGAAAAGATTATAGGGATTTTTTTAAGAAGATTGTGACTTCCACTACACTTGAGGTATATATTCCTCAACTATAATATAATGATAGGTTTTTCCCTGCATTTTTTTATTTTCATTATTAACCATCCATACTTCCAGTGTTTTAATTTATGTTTGAACCCATCTAATTGTGACACTAGCCACACCTTTTGCATCTCATAACTAGATATGAAGTCCCTACCCTTCATGGGTTCCCTAGTTAGCACCTGGATTTTCATTTATTTCCCATGCTTTGTTTCCCTGTAGGCCCAAGAGCCCTCGTTTAGTCTTTTCATGACTTGAATATTGAGCCTCATTTTCCTCTCTTCGTCTATATTCTCGCCATGTCCCGCGGGGTTTCAATCAATTTTTATGGTTTCTTAATGTTCTTCTGTGAATTTAATTCTCACATCATGCTTCTTGTCATTGCACTGTTATTTTCTCATATTCCTCTTACCGCTATACAATATCCTTACCATCTTTCTCTTGCATTATTTGACCTCCATTTTTCACCCACCTAGCAAGGGAGAGGACAATTGCCACGAGTGGATCTCACTTTCTTGTACCATTTGCATTCATCTTGCTTAGGTTAGTTCCATGCAGTTGGAACATAAGAGAATTATGTTAAGTCACTCATTTATCCCCACAAGTATACTTTTATATCTTTTTAGGACTTGTAAAAGGACATGAAAAAGACACTCATGAGTATCATTTTAAATACTTTTCGGGCTCGTTAAAAATGAATGCAAAAAGACACACCGAGCATACTTTTTCCATTCTTTCGATCTCATTAACCCATAAAGGATACTGAGCATACTTATATTCCTATTTCACGCTCGTTAAACCATGAAGGAGTTGAGAATACAAAAACAATAAAAAAAAGTGGGGGTTTTTCACCATTGGTCTATTCTCAAAATGGAAACATCATTCGAGTTTCCCTTGAACATGGCACATGTTTGAATCATCATCATACAATTGGGATTTATCTTCCCTAGTATTCATCCTAGTAATATGAGACATAGATAATCCTTTGGTTGTTTACTCTTCTAGTCATCATGGAGAGTGCTTTAGTGCCTCCTCTATTGTTGCACTATATCCGTTCATCTCTTTTGTCTTGTTTCCAAGTCACCATTGTGTCATGATATATGTTTAAGGTAAGTGTTATATTGAGTTGGCCATAAACTATTTTGATGAATTTACGATTTAGCCATCCCTTTGTTAGTTGTACTCAGTGGTACTCTCTCTTCACATCATCACTCGATGTATGTTTCATTTCGATTGATAGGGGATACATTAAGGCCCTCCTTCAACATATATTTTCGTATTAAATTCAACACATTATGCGGGAGAGGGATGTAGAAACCAACTAGTACCTTGGATACTGTAGTCCTCAGTGGAAGGCCTTCTCATGCTTTATAGTGGGGTTACATCATTGAGTCTTGATCAATTGATTCTATGAGTGTTTTACACAATATCATCTATTCACACTCATTATATTGTACTAGGTACCTTTGGGGTCCATATTCATCATTGGTGGGTCCCCTCACGATTTTTAATGGTATACATCAATGACCGATAATCATATGGGCTCTACCATGCTTGAATTCATCATATCTATTTTCATGTTGTCTATTCATACCATAAGGGTTGGGATGAAGACCTTGGGTTGGGGCCAAATCATTCCTTTACAACATCACCTCCCAAGTTGGGATGGAGTATATCAATTATTTATTGGTACTTTGAAGACTTTGGGGGAACTCTCCTTAGTTCTCATTGTATTCCTTGTATCTATATGTTGTGTCATATATCCACACTGTATTGTCTTGTGGCTGGTCTTATTGATGACATGGATCCACTATGTATTCTTTCGTGGCCATGGTATAAGAATTCATATCATGGATCTGAGGTGTATTTTTTGGCATCCATGCTCATTTAGAGTTTAAGTATGTCTACCTAGGGTATATTCTATTTATTCTCTCATCCTCGATGTCTTATTGCAGGTACTCAATAGTTCCTTTATCTCTAAGCTCCTTCCTTATGCTACTCGTCACCATGAATTTATGTAATGTATTTCGACCATCAATTCCTCTTCTGACCTCACACATTAGGGGTAATTTGTTATACTTGTATTTTCCACCATAGCTTGTTCAAGCATGTTATTACATGTTATGAGGCTATAATTACATAATTGAGTAAAATTTTCATAATCATTTCACAAGGAAATAATTATTTTTTCAGAATTTCATAATTATGAAATAAGAATTATTTCATAATTGAGAATAAACTTATAATTGAAATGAAAGTGCATATTTATTTGGAAAAAGATCATAATTGAGCATGGAACTTGAGAAAAAAGATTGTAATAGAGAAAAAATTCATAATAGGTTGGAAAAAGATCATAATTAAGCATGAAACTTGACATGCATGACTTGTAATTTCTTAGTTCACATGTCATCAGGGATGTCTATGAATTTATTATTTCACATGTTACCCACATATCCATGAATTGTATCCACCTATCCATGAATTGTATCCACCTAGTTCACATGTCATGAAGCCTATCTCCAATCTCTTCTAAAATCCTATAATAAGAGTCCAAATCAAGGAGATGGGGAGAATAGTTTTGAGAGTGGTTATGCTAGAAAAATAGAGAGAGAAGCTCAAGAGGCTAAGGAGGAGCATCGGGAACCTGGAGCTATGAGGAATGAATATTTCATGATTCAAGGCATTATGATATGATTTATGTAATTCTCTTTATTTATGAATATAGATAATCATTTTTCCGTTTTCATATTGTCCATGTTTAATGATAAATGTTAGATCTAATCTCACATTGAATAGATCGGGATAGATCTAGATTAGATTTGAATTTACTAACACATGTAGGAGGTGTATCTTGGTAGTTTTTCATTACTTGTGTGTAGGAATAAAATATCAGGAGATGGAGCTAATATCTCGAGAGTTGCATCATCCAGGAGCACGAGGACAATCTCCAATCAGAAGGTATGCCATCCTTTCCTTCATTGTAAAGGGAAACAAATTTAGTAGATCTAGGGAAACCTATGTAGGAATCTATACCCCCTTTCTTTCTAGGATCAAGGGAATATCCTAGGGATATCTTACTATCCAACCAGTAAGATCCCTGTGAAATTTATTGCATAACATATACCTTCAATCCTTTTAGGGTCAACCCCATCCTTTGGACCTATATTCCCAAGAATATTTCCTTCAAGAAACCCAAATATCAAATTCTTTGGGTTCAATGTCATTCCATACTTGTGACATATTTCAAACACTTGCCTAAGATGCCCAACATGAGAAATCCTTTCTTTAAAAAACATGGTGAGATCATCTTCATCTATCTCGATTATCTTTTCCATAAGATATTTAAATACATAGCCCAAATCTCTTTGAAAAAGTGGCACCTACATTAAGTAAACCAAAAGGAATCCTTAAATACTCAAAAGTTCCCCATGGTTTGATAAAATTAGTCTTATGTTGATCATATTCATTCATCCCCACTTGATTATAACCTGAAATTCCATATAATAATTACAACATTGATGATCCTATTATTCTTTGTAACAAATGTTCCATGTTAGGAAATGGGTAATTATCCTTCTCAAACAATATATTTAGGTTCTTAAAATCAAGACAATGTCTAATCTCACATGCCTTCTTTCTTACAACTACAAGGCTAGATACCCAAGTTGAATACCTTGTAGGTGCACTAATATTTTCTTTGAGCAAATTCTAGAAATATTTTTGAAGAAGGGGAGCCAAATTTAGATTAATCTATCTCAAATTTTATCAAAAAGGTTTTGCATCATCCTTCAATTGTAAAGAATGCTATATTTATCACCCTTGTAAGATTTTAAATCAGTATAAGGCCGAGTGAATAAAGCTTTGTCCTTTATGATCAAATCCTCAATTTATATACTTTTTTTTCTTGAAGCTCCTTTACCAATTTTAAAAATCTTAGGAATTCTTGGGGATATAATGTCAATTTCCATGTACACAATAGGGTTAACAATATCTTTATTTTTCTTATACATGTCATGTCTATCAAACTTCATTTCCAAAGGAACTAGTCCGGTAGTTTTGTATTTGTATTTTCCACCATAGGCCTTACAAGTATGTTATTAGATGTTATGAAGATGAAATTACATAATTGAGTAAAATATATTAATTATTTCACAAGGAGATAATTATTTTGTCACAATTTTGTAATTATTAAATGATAATCATTTCATAATTCAAAATAAAGTTCACAATGAGTTGAAAAAATATCATAATTGAGGATAGAACTTAAAAAAAACTCACAATAGAGAAAAACTCATAATAGGTTGGAAAAAGATCATAATTGAGTATGGAAATTGTGCACAACTTGTAATTTGTTAGTTCACATGCCATCAAGACTATCTATATGAATTTTATCCACCTAATTCACATGCCATCAATCCTATCTCCAAGATCTTTTAAAATTCATATAAGAAGAGGATAAATCAAGAATATGGGGGGATCTAGAGTTTAGTAGTCATTATAATGGGGGACAACAATTAAGAGTTGAAAAGGAGGGAACTATAATATCTTGGATATGGAAGGTATGTGAATGGTCTCAAGGTAACATATACTGTTGCACTTTTTTTCTTTATATATATATATATATATATATATATATATAGAGAGAGAGAGAGTATTTCCCCCCTCCAATGTGTGTGATATGTTCTTTCATTCTATACATTGGTAGATTTGATTTTATCTCGAGGAAATGAGATTAGATCTATTTGTGGATTAGATTTATTTCATGCTAAGAAAGGTTGAGAAGGGTATATTCTATTTTATATATGTATAGGTGTCTAATTACAAGAGCTACGAAATAAATATAGGATTTTAATAAACCTAGATAATATAGCACAATAGAATTGGTGACTCCATTGGGGAAGAACTTTGTTTTCTTCCTTGGCTCTTAAGAAGTTTCCATTTAAAAGAGGGTGGCATCCTTGAGATAATATTTTGTACATTTTTGTACAAAATATGAAGCAAAAAGTTGTATATATGAGTTCCTCTAAAAACATTAGCCCAATTAAAAAAAACAATTATCCAAATTGAAGTCCAAAAACATAAATTATCATTGATTTAAAATCAACTATTTTTATGTTTTCTATGATGACCATGTAGACTGTTTGGTTAATTTTTTGACAAACAAACTCAATTTTCCACTAAACCAATGTCATTAGATAGAGGATTTCTTGAGATTTTTTTTTGACATATTATTTGATACATTTCTAATCAATATGGAGTGCACTACATCCCTTGTAAATATCCACTCTCAAACTCTAGAGAGACTTGCATGTGTTTTGTCTTGTGAATAGCGACCTTGTCAAAACTATGCTACATTTTTTTTTTTATATTTGATTGTGCCTTTCATATTTATCTTAATTTGTCTCATAAGTGAAATTGAAAGAAAATTTTCATTAGATATTCATTTTCTCTTGAGCATTTTGGGCCTTAATTTGAAAGTTGCATTGGAGTGTTGATTTGATTGGTTTGAATATGAAATTGTTTTGGATTATTTTGGTAGTCCCATTAGGATTTGAGTGATTTCTATTTGAAAAAAATAAAATCTCTTTTCCTTTTCTTAACTAGTATTATTTGAAACAAAAAGTTCATTTTCATTTTTCATGTTTTGAGTTTCATTGAATTAGAAAGAGTCACAAACACCATTAAGTCAATTTCACACCCTTCGAGTAAGAAACAACCATTAAAAATAAAATAAATTAATTTAAAAGTAACCAGACACTTTTCATTTTAGAAAACCAACATAGTCCAAGACATAGGGCCTTGGTGTAGGATTAGAGAGTAAAATCCCCACGGCCATCAAATTGAAACTAGGAAATCACTAGAGAGAGTTAAAGTCCATTAGTAACAAGGAGTTATTTATAAGAAAGAAACACATGTGTTAAGAACAAGTCACACTTTAAGAGAAAATGGGGTGATATACCCTCTTCAGTGTTTTTGGTGTCCATTGGGATAGTATGTGTATGGGGGTTTTGGAGTGCGCTAATCTCACCTATCTATAAAATTGTGGGCTTTGTTTCCCTACCCGTACATGTGGTCCCAACCTATGACTATTCTACTAAGTCATATTGAAATTTTTTAGGGAATCACATAGGTGATTGTAGGTGGGAAGTACCTATATACATAAGGCAAACATAAAATCCATGTTTCAGTTCCCTTGGAGGGTTCCTCTATTCACAAGGGTACTTGGACTAGAAAGGGATGTTACATGTGGGTTTTTGTAACTATCTCACACCCTGACTAGCCATATCTTGGGGAATTGACATCCATGAAGGGTTGGTTTTTGGAAGGCCCATTTGTCCAAAGGTTTTCTTATTGAATCCTATATTTGATAGGGGTGTGGTATATGGTTGAGTTTGTAGACCTTTTGGTGATTCATTCACATTTTTTAGAAATCATAATACAATGCTAGGCATGAGTGGCTTATATAGTATGGGAGGACCCATTCCTTCTTCATATAATGTTACAAGAGGAGTCTCCTTAACTCCTTAATTACCATCCATTAGTGGGATAGTTTCTTCCAATTCCATTCCTAGTACATCTAGTTATTACATTTGGGGTATGCTTCCAATTACATTATTTCCATTCATGAGTATATCCAATGTTAGTATGCTTTTCATGTCATTGTAAGTGTTCACATTCAAATTTGTATTTGGTGGGGGGAAAGGAATTTGATTTACTATTGGAAGTATGTTTCCACCTATTTATGGAATTCCTATAGGTATCCTAGCAATAAAAAATGATGGTTTCCCATTTTGTTGGAATGTTAATCATGGGTTTGGATGTGTCCCTAGAGGTAGATATATGGGTGTATTAGTGATGCCATACCCCACCAACACTCCCTTTGCACTAGTTATTGGTCATGTTCTAGGAAATGTTTTTTAAATGCCAACCAAGGGACCCCTTCCTAAGGGAACTCATGTGATTATCCTTCATTTGGAAACATTGGTGCCCCATTACTGTCCATATTGAATATTTCTAGATTGATTGTGGGGCTACTGGTTTGGTTGGTTTCCACTCCAAATTTTCCAAATACTTATGAAAGTTATTTTCTAGTAAATTGTATTCCTTCTCCTTCCACCTCTTTTGGTGAATGTCTAGCTCCTAGTAATGAGAAGTATAAAAGGAATAAAAAGAGGAAGAAGGAGTAGAACCTAAGACAAAGGGAGAAGTCACTAGCCACTACAAGTAATGTTAGAGACACATCACCTACCACTGAAATTCATAGTGGATACACATCACTAGTAATTGCAAATCATACTGGAGGAAAGAAACCAATCAATCCATGTTAAGCCCTAATATTGGCTCATTACCCCTTAATTGGGGCATATTATATTAGTAATGTTATTTTTTTTATGTCATCTTTAGGCCATTAGTTGTAATTATACCTCCTAATCTCCTATATATACCAAGGAGACATTTTCATTTTGAATCATCTTGTACTTGAACATTTAAGTTGGGTAAAAGGAGGTTGCCCCCTCGAAGAGGCTTATTATATGAAATTATCTCTTTTTCAAGGCGTTGAGTACTTTTCTAGAGGTTTTTCTATGCTATATTGATGTTTGGAACTTAACATATGGTATCAGAGCTCAAGGTCTTGGGGTTTCGCTGCTACATATGAGACACCGTGGAATTTTCGCTATAACTTTTTTTATACACTATTTCAGAAGGAACGACTTTGAGGATATTTAGTAAATGGATCAAGGTACGTTGGCTTCAAAATTCAGCTATTGAGGCCTTATACTTTCGGAGATAAATCCTATACAAGATAGGGTTCTGGAATCATCCTGAAATGAGTCATTGCGAAATTTTCATTATAAAACATTTTCTGTAACGTTTCAGACCCTAAAATATGGAGGCCATTTACAGAAATTAGTAAGGTACCTGTGGTAAACATTTCAGCTTCTGGGTCATCTTAAATTTGTAGATACACCTTGTGTAAGATAGGGTATCTGACTAGTCCTATTGACTAGTCTCAAGAAGGTGTTCCAGGTAAAACAATCATAACTTCTTGCTAGAGTATCCAAATTGAGTGGGACTAGTTTCATTGGATCGTGGATAGTCTGTAGTATTTTGGGTATGAGTTTCAGAATTTGATAGAAATTATTTTTTTCGGGGCATGCTATACAAGTGAGATCTCCTGGAAAGTCCAAGAATCGACAAGTTGTGAGGAAGTTACCGTAAATTCCACTTGGCACATCCAATTTTGATCAAACCTATGGCATTACAGAGAAGAAATATCAGAGAACTACCTAAAAGAAAGTTCCATACCCATAAGGGCCAAAACTTGGCAGAGAGAATAGAATAAATATTTTCTAGCAGAACCGCCTCAAAATCAAGATTCAAAAGTGATACTTGGCCAACATGCCACCAAAAAAGGGACCTTCTACACCAAATAAGCCTCCAGAAAATCCTAATTGGAATTTTGATGAAGGTGAAGAAATGCGTAGGGACATAAATGAACTACAAAAGAAGATGGATTCAATGGAAGCTAAGTTGGATACTAAGATGGATTCAATGGAAGCTAAGTTGGATACTAATATGGATTCAATGGAAGCTAAGATCATGGAAGAATTGAAAATTTTAGTAACAGAGAAGACACCCGAAAGTGAAAATGCATCCCATGAAATTCATGATGAGGACACAAGGAAGGTGAATCAAGAATGGATAAACTCCAACTTTGGTTTGAAGACCAACCACGTTCCTAAGATTGATATGAGGAATTTTGATGGCAAGGACCCAATCAC